>JANHGL010023100.1:0-18345 GCA_024611195.1 Ceyx melanurus | reverse complement strand
CTCTTGTGCTCCAACTGACTCCCATTGCCTCTTGTCCTGTCATTGGATGACACTGAGAAGAGTCTGGCTCCATCCTCACTACAAGGACAGGTTATTACTACTTATGTCCAGATGTTTTACAGCTTGGCAAGCATTCCTGAATCCAAAACATAGCATTTTCCGTCTTTCTTGATATCACCCTTCAGTAATTTCACTTCTCTGAAGATTTTCTGAAAGCTCCCTCGCTTTATAAAGCAACACACCTTGTCCAAAATGTTGACTGCAACAAGCAATGACATGTTCAGACATTCAGGACTTGTGGCATGGATTGTTTCGTAGACATACTGAGTGATTTTAGACAAAATTATGATTCTCTAGATTAGTTATATTACCTAGTTTTATATAGTATTGCACAGTCAGTATTGAAAACATGAAAAGGAACACCCTTCAAAAAGGCAACTACATTATTATAAGGGAGTTAGATTTGACCATGGCCATATTGCCCACTTCATTAGGCAGCCAGAACCCCCATTATAGGATAGGAAAAGAAATAAGCCACCCAAATACCGTCTTTAAGTCTCAATATATCCACTTACCTGCAAGAGTTTTGGGTTTATTTTCCAGACTGTTCATAGTGGTCCCTGGAGCTGCAGATGCTGTTGACACACAAGTGCTCTTCTTTGCCTTGACACCGTTGGTCATTGTCACTCCACCACCACCAGCCATCCCCGCTAAGAGGTCATCGTTACTCTTAGTCTACAAGAGAGGGAAGAAGCAGCTTTAAGAGAGCTGGCTGAGGAGCCTGCATAGCCAACTTTTCTTCTCTTAAAGATGCCATCAGTTGAAAAAGTACATGTACATGAGAAGCAGAAACTCACTGCACTGGACAGAGCTGGCAAACGGAAACTGAATCTCAATTCCTTCCACAAGACTGACCACAGAAACTGAGCATTCTCTCCCCCAGACAAAATAATTCATCTTTCAATATCAAGGAAAAAAAAATAAATTAAGGAAAGCACCATAACATAACATAGTGTAACACTTCTCAATGCTGGCTGAGAGTTTGCTTACACATCAAAATGAAGACAATTCTTAGATAATGAAACCACCAAATACATCTTGCAGAATAAAGCACTCTCTAGAAATATCATGTTTTTCAGTATTAATTGGCAGGCTTCACAACTCTTTCAAATGCAGCTTCCAAATGATGAAACAATAAAATATGCTAAGTGGTTTACCCATTATAAGGGCAAGAAAAATTAAACAGCTGTGTTAGCAGCATTCCTTGAGTAGCTGTATTATTCTGCTGGATAACATCAGAAGTCTCACCCAGCAACCCAGCTAAAAGGGAGGGCTTAGGAATTAACCAGTTGCTTTACACTGTGACTTTCAAATCCTGTAGGTTTGTAATTTCTAACTCCCATACATATTCATGTTATAAACTATATGCCAGACATGATGAGTCAACGTTACAAATGAAGGTACACTTGCTTAATTAAAACAAAAAAAGAGAGAGTCGCATCTCATTCCACTCTAGTTTCTTTTTGCAAATGTGACTTTCGTAACAGTTAGGAACACTGATCGTGAAAGGGTATGGATGGGATTTGTGCCATTGACAAAGAAGAGCAGCTGCAAAGCAAAAGGGAGCTTGGGAAAAGAACATGTTTGTTGTGCATGCAGTTGTTAGAAACACGTGAATGAACAGAGAGAAGCAGGTATTAGTAAGGATGAAACCCTCTAGAACAAGAATGTTTATACTGAAACACGTAGGAAATGGTATCTAGGAAAAGGTCTATAAAAGGCTGGAAGAAGACCCATTACTCTGAGGCCTGCTCTCATATGATGAGCAGCTAAGATGACTCTTCTGCTGGGAGAAAGCCACTGTTCCAAGGCTCCCTCCTCCCAGGAGCCAGCTCAGTTCCTCCATCTGCCGTGACAGCCACGCAGAACATCACACACAGTGCAGGTGCCAAGAGGGAAACAAAGCAGCCCACACTGCTCGTGCAGAGGGCAAGAGCTGAGCACAGACTACTACAGTCCTCCAGGAACCTGCAGTCTAATCAGATTGCATATTTCAAATTTCATCTAAACTGATTTCGTGGGCGTGGGTTGGAGTGTGAGGGAAACAGGCTGGTGATGCAACCATCAGCTCACCAAGTATGACAGAGGCATGGAAGAGTGGTTCTGTCAGCTGCTGCCTGCCAGCCAGCCTGCAAACAGGACTGTTCACATGGGTATTACCTGGCACCACTTGCACCCTGCTGAAAGAATGGGGAAATCAGACTGTGCTTTGAGACACAGAACAAGTGTGTGTTATCAAGCCAAATAGGTCAAGATCTGACTCAGCTTGGGGAAACAAAAAAATAAAATAAATCATCTAAGTGAAATACACACTTTCTGGCATTAGTCATCTCCAGTCCCTGCTGAACAAAGGAATTTAAAGACAGCCCCTCTTGCTCCAATTTACCCATCAACTCTTTCTAGTCCAGGTTGAAGGCACTGCCTCCTCTGCAGCCAATTAGGAAACAGTTTCTCAATCAGTTTCTGTAACACTGTACTTCTGGCAAAGAAAATTAGCAAAACCTTGGAAAAACTACAAACCAGCAGCTCTCTTCTCTTAATGCTCCACAACAGCAGCCATTGGTGACTTTAAAAATCAAAGTATGTTTGTAGTGTATATTTTTAATAGTAGCAAAATCAATGTCATGTGTTTATTAAACAGCTTTTTTTTCTCAAGGAAGAAGTTTCTCCCACTTACTGTGACCAGCACAATCCTGTTTAGCATTAAAACCCCTGTATTAAAATAGGAAAAAACATAAATTATCATCATTAGAAATGTTCTTCCAGACATTTCTAATATAAAAAACACTTCATAATTATACATTTCATACTCCATTTTCCCCTCATACCTTTCTTTCAGTGCAATGAAACTTGAATGATCACCTCTACAAATTATTTCATCTTCATTTCTCAACATGTATATCCTATTTACTGCACCTCATTCAAATCCCTTTATAAATATATCTAATTATTTCTACCTGGGATTTTCTTTGATGTTTGCTGTTGCTGTATTTGAGTGTTTCAAACACCAAACTTCAAAACAATTTATAATTAATTACCACATTTTACAAACAGAATACTGAAGCCTAGACACATGAATACTGAAAACACACTCTAATTTTTAATATTCAAATATTGGTGTCCACGTCCTAGCTTCTCAGGGACACTGGATTTTGTAATTCCTGTGTATGAAGTACAGCTGCCACCCAATTACAGAAGTGTTAGCATGATCACAACCTTGTTAGCTAAAGAAGTCAAAAAAATGATCTTAAAAAATCAGAACACTGTTATTTGTAGAGTATTTTTTGACAGGTTAACAACTGGCAGCTAACCCCCTGTTGTAATAACTGTCTGGGGTGGAGGAGCCACTGAATGCTTACAAAAGTCCTGGGCAAAGTGAGAGCCAAAAGCCTACAGAGTACTAACCACCAGAAGCATCTGGAAGCAGCTGGACATCCCAGTCTCTGGTTCAGCTGTCCAGAAGGTGGGTCTTTCAGTTTCCTCCTGTGCTCATTTTCCACACACTGAAAACACCACTAAAAAAGCAGAAAATGGGTAGTGCCAGAAGCTGAACACCAGACTCCGATATAACAAAGGGGACAGGAAAAAAACTGGAATTACAAAGCAACCTTCCATCTTGCAACAGTGTGGATTTCTACTTAACAGGGGTCTCTCATTCACTATCCAAATCAAAGTTTTCTGTCTCTCTATGCACACTTTGAGGATGAAATAAATTAGTAAGCTGTTACAAATGAAGATATTGAATAAATTCATAACATACACACCAATTCATCAAGTCTAGAAGATGCTGAAGCCACCGTGAGGGATGCAATATGCCAAATTAATATTTAATCATTAAGAAGATCTAATATAAAACTATACCAAAAAATGATTTTAAAGCAATACAACTCGTTATTGATAGTTCTTTCAAGCCAGTAATTATAAAATGTGATTTGCCAGTATCAGTAAAAAATATCACAACTCTCTTTGTTGTATAAGTACAGAAAAATCAAAAAGGTAAGTCATCACTGTTCCTAAGTCACACAGTTGGCACAGCAGCTGAACAAGTAACAGACATTCAACTGTAGGAGTAAATCTGGCTGTGACAGAAAGGTGAGATAAGTCTTATAGTTAACATTTTTCAAACATACATTTGTCATAACTTATTATCCTCCACCCAAACATAGCCAGAAGTGCTACTAATAGAAGTAAAATTGTGAAAGCACACTGGGTCAGATTTCTTCAGTTTTAGCTCACTATCCTCCTCCTTTCACCTCACTGAGAGGTGGGACAGAAGAAACCTGGTAGACAAACTATAAAGGAGTTTTGTTTCTGGATTCTTTGAATGGTTCCTAGAAATACAAAGTATGTCAACAGGCATCAAAAGATTATTTGAAGTTAAGAAAACTGCAGGACATGTAGGGTGGTAGAGGAAAGGAGGAGCAGTGGGAGAGAATTCTAGCTGAAACCTGGATTGCCAGTTCCTCAGCAAAATGATTAACCATCCTTCCATAAAAGAAAAGCAAGGAAAGGGAACACACCTTTTGACTTCAGCAACCCTGCAGAGCTATTACAGAGACCTCAGCCCTTACCACTTCTTTAATTTCAGGTCTTTGTTTGCCAGTTATTTCAATTGCCTATCTGGTTTCCTGAAGGGGAGAATGGTTCAGGTCCCAGCTGCAGACACCTTGCCCTGTTCACTGGCTGCAGGGGAGCAGCAGTGTCCCAGCTCTGCACCCTGGGCTGCAGAACAGCAGCAGGAGTGTCCAGCCATGTGTCCATGCCAGGAGAGGGAGGCAGACCAGGCAGGCTCACACCATCCACTCATCCCAGGTGCACTTGGCTCCCAGGGGAAAAATTCACACCAGCACACCTTGGTGGGTATGATTTGTCTTGGTTGTAGAAAACCATATGCTCCCAGATCTACTGCCCTGTTTTGCTCACACAAGAGAAAACCTCTACCTTTGAACTTGTTCTAGAAGCAAGAATCAACTTGTGAAAATTCAGCTGAAGCAGTAGTCCACACAAACCAAAGGCCAGAGCAGCTGGAAGAGCAGAGCTGCACTGACCTCCCATGGATTGCTGATACACAAAGTTTCTCCTGTTAGATACCTCCTTAGGGTTTTTTTTTTTCAGAATTAGTAACTCTTAAAATCCCATTAATGACTAACACACCATTCCAGCACAACAGGTGACACTGCTAATCACATCCATCAGAAGGCAACTTCCATTCTGCTCCTTTTGCACAACGGGCAAGTTCTGCAAAGTATATTGCTTTCCATCACATCACACACTGCAACAGAGAAACACACAACAGGAATGGCACACCAGGTCCCATCCCCCTGCCCAGTGCTGTGTAGCTGTACAAATTCCCTTCAGTTGCCTGTAAAGAAACCTCTAGTCTAAGCTACATTAAAGATATGCCTTAAAATGCTGCTCTTTTTAAAGCCTTCTTATCAAAAATATAAACAAACCAACCATGCACTTGGTGATTACCTTCAAAAGAGAGGCTGACGTCCCAGTTTTGGAGAGTTTTGTTACTGCAGACACTGAGGAGCCGTTTTCTGGTTTGGCTTTTTCAGTTGTTTGAGTTTTATTTACTCCAGGCACTTTGGGCACTGAGCCAACACTCCTGCTTGCTTTCTTCATTCTGGGCTGTCTGTTTATGATGCATTTACAAACAAATCTACGAGCAGAAAGACAGACATTTAAAATACAAAATACAAATGAAAAGCAATGTCTTTTGTGATGATGCTCTATTTAAGACCAGAAGTCCAGAAGAGCAGTAAAGACCACAAATTAGAGCCCAAGAGAATGCATGTGACTGACCTATGCTTTCAGAAAGGAATTCCTACCAAGAACTATGCACTTCCTACAGCTCCACTCCAAATGATAATATTTTTTTCAGCCCTCTTTCCACAAATGGCACTGAACTGAGGCTCTTTCATAAGTGACCCATGCTGCAGAGTTCACTCATTAGCCAGCAAAAGGAAGGCTTATTAGGGCAGCAATGGTCTTGATTTCTGTCTGTGGGAAGGAAAATACCATGGGAGTATTCAAGCAACAGCCTGACTACCATCAACACTGGATCTCAGAAAGACTAACACCAGATTGGTAACTAAAGTGCTGAGAGAGTAATTGCAACTGCAGAAAAAAAAAAAAAAAAAACAACAAAAAAACAAAGCAGCATTTTACAGAAATGTAAAGAAGCTGAAACATTCAGATTCCCTGAAACCACTTATTGTTAAAAATCATGTTGACACTTGGTATTTTACAAAATGTAGCACTAGTCATATTATGATGATTATCTCTGACAAGAAAGCAGATGTCCCCCACCATGCTCCAGAGTCAGGACACTTAAGCATCTTCACCTTGCCTTCAAGTTTTCTCAAGCTGCAGACAACTGTCAATACTGTCACTCCAGCTATGAGCAAATAAACAAATCCCCAAAACAAAGCTGACGTGACTGAAATGAGGAGCAGCTCCAGCAGACCTGGCACTGCAGCTATCAAAAGAACTGCTAATTCAGGAAGGTCAGACCAGAGAAAAGGCTGATTTTGAAGCATGGACTACCAGCCAGGCAAGATGCATCGGATCTCCTTCCCTCCTGCAGGAGTCAGACACTTGGCAGCTCTTTTCATCTCCCCTGAGTCAGAAGGCAGGAGGGAAGGCTGAGGACTGGAAGTTTCCTTCTCATAAGTCTTACAAATTCTGGGTGGAAGTGATCGGGTTTATCTGAGCTCAGTGCCCTGCAGCTGCTCAGCAACATGACACTCATCCAGCTGTAGCCATCTCTGGAAGTATTTCAAAGCTGACTGATCACTCAGTGCATAAGATGTGAGACACAAAACCACAGTGATTAGGAGAACTAATTCCTATCAGCCAGCAAAACTGACACCATACACTTACAGTCCCCTAACTCCCCATCACCACCTCAGCTGCACACAAGTGTATTTCCAGTATTACTTCTGTCCGAGTCAGTAAAATTCCAGGAGTTCTGCTGATCCCAAAGTGCTGCTGACAAAAGCAACAGGAAGTTTCATTTTAAGATGCTGAAAATATTTGTTTATTGCTTCCAGATTCCCTTCCCTCTGAAAGCTGGCATGAACAGACTCAGAAAACTTTGTTGGCTGCTGCAGTTTCATCATCAGAATGTCAGAAATGCAGCAGTCCTGCCATACAACTACTAATAATCAGAATGCCTTCACAGAAGAGAAAATAACTGAGATCACTGCAGATGAGACACTCCTAAGAAAACCAAAACCCAAACCAGAAAAGCCCCATGATGCTATGTTTGCTATACACACATCATTTTAAGTGGCAGAACAGCCTAGTAGATGCCAGAAGCAGATTCTAATGTTTATAGGTAAGTTGCCACATGTACTTTTCTTGCCTTTCATGTTTATGAATTGTGCTTTTAATCTTACTCAACTGACAACTAAAACTGAAAATCCCCAAAAGGCCAGAACTGTTCAGTAGAAGTGGGATCATTACTACTGAATGGTATTTTTTATGTTCTACAGGCTACATTAAAAAGCTGTCCCTAGCATGTTTGACAAGTAACGAAATTTCAGTGCACAGTTTGTTGTGAAGCTGAGTATATTTAAGAAATTACCTCAAAGAAAAAAAAAATAAATATACACTTGCAACAAATCCAGAAAATCCTACTCACGGCTTTTTGAGAGGTCAGAGCAGGTAAAGGTGAGGGCCCTGGCCATGACACAGCTATCAGACACTTGGGCAGAGCTGGACAGCCCTGCCCATCAGTCTCAGGAAAGCAGCAGATCCAGCTGCTCTGCAGACATCCCATGGCACCTGAAATATACATTTCTCAAGTCTACAGAGCACACCCAAGTGTGACACACCTCACACTGCCATGTACACACTGCACACATGATCTCACATACACAGTAAAAAAAGAATATATTTGGGACCTGTTTATTACACCACACCACAGTGTGGTATAATAAACATCAACAAAGTGATGTAAGTAAATTGAATTAAACAAAGTAACTAGGTATAATCCTCATGTTTCATCATAGCATTACCTTAAAATATCCTTACATCCACAATGAAAAACACTATTTGTGATTTACTGAAATGTAAAGGCAGAACCACCTTTCCAGAAACTTCAAAGGGACAGGCAGGGTTAGGTACTGCTGCTCCTGTTTTTCCAGTGAAAAGAAGCTCTAGTAGTTACTTTCACTGAAAGGAGATGGTATAATCATACTTTTAACACCAAGAGAAAGATACAAATGAGTCCAACTTAATTTAAAACAAGGACAAGACATGAATTAGCATTACAGGTTCTAAGAGCAGCTGCTCACTCAGGGACCTAAAGTCAATTAATGACCTCTCAGCACCAATTTCTCCTGTTTCCCAGGAAGGAAGAAGGGAATGGTGTTTGAGCACTGAAAACAGGGTTCAAGAATATTGAGATCTTCTAAGTGCAAAAAGCCCCACTTCACCCAGCTCCTCAACAGGCAGATAGCACAAAGACAACTCTTATGCTTCAGAAGGACACCACTGTCAGGAACCAGCAGTGCCTTTGCTTCTGCCCAACACTAAATTTCAAAATAGAAAAGAAAATGCTGCCTAGCCAAATGAAGCTTTCTGAAGATGAAGGCAGAACACTAATAATTCAAATGAAAGCTACTGTATTATTTCACTAGCGTTTTAAAAAGCAAATACTGTAACCAAAACTGGAGTTTATATTTTACCTTAGGGAGAAAGACTGAACTACTGGAGACTTCCTTTCCCTTTACACACACTGCCTCACAGCTCAGAAGAGAAGAAAAGAGTGAAGCAGAAGTTCTCCTGGCTCTGGTGGAGGCATGTGGAACCAGCCCTGCATTTATACCAGCTGCAAGTGCAGCACCATAAATAACCACTGGAAAGTGTTTAGCCCAATAGCATGGCTCTGCTACTACTGTAAGCCATGAGCCAGCCCCCTGCCAACACCAGTGCTTTCTGGGTCACTCTCAGGTACTCTTTACAACTCTGAAAACTGAAAGGGGGGGTGTACTTTCTCCTGCTCTGATTATTTTCATCTCATCCAGTATTTAATATGCTTATATAGGCTAATATTGCTGTCACAAAAGTAAGGCTCAATTAGAAGAATATAAAAACCAGTTCCCTGTGCCTGTAAGGTGAGAAAGGGTTAAGCAGCAAAGAAGGCTTTTGCCTTTGGTTGGAAAAACAAAGTCATTAAGGGCTATTAAGCATTTTTATCTATTTAAAAAGTATGAATTGTTAGGGAAATTATAAATAATATTACAATGCTATTTTAAGATTTCCAGAAAAACAGAAAGAACCGATCCCTCAAATGTGAGGATACCAAGCGGTTTTAAAACATCAAACACCCAAGATACAAAGAAAAAGAGAAATATTCACATCCAAGAGAAATGGAGTCAGTACACTTTCTCTACCTGTACAAGTTCTTTTGCTTTGATATATTTAGGCTGACAACTTTTGCCCAGATAATTAGGGAATGTCATTTTTGGGTCACTTACGCGGCCCCAAAAGGCAGAAGTGTAAAAAAGAAAAAGCAGATTCTGAAATCCAGCATCTCCAAGTACAGCACAGACACCAACAGCTTCATGTCTGGGGTACAAATCCATACTAAGTGATGGGAGGTCTCTGCAGTTGCAATACTGCAGCTCAGACTCTCAGCCTGCAAGCTGCACAAGCATTCTAAAATGATGTCTCTTGCTTAGTAATTCCACAAACAGAACCCCTTCACCACCAGATCCCAGAAGCCCAGAGCAAGCAGTGCATTCATGTTAGGACATCAGTTCTGGTGACTTGCAAGTTTGGTGGGTTATTTAAGATACCCAGGATAACAGCAAACTGCACATAATCACAGAAGTCCCTTATGAGACTAACCAGACAATAAAACCAGTAAATAAAACTAAATTAAATGTAGGTAAACAAAAAGCAATGCATCTCTTGGGGAAAAGCAACGTCGGTTTCATATATATAAAAATATGTGCTCTCAACTCATCAGTATTGCTCAGCAATACTTCAGTGTTTTGATTCACAACTTCATAAAATTATAGATACAGTGTTTGGAATAAGGCAAAAAAAAAAAAGCAAAGCAATTCCAGGAATTATTAAAGAAGGGATGGAGCCCCAAGTATGAAACAAATATTGCATTCAAATGTTTTGGCTATCTACCCACACTTTAAATAGTATCTGCAGTTCTGGTCTCTCAACCTCAGATTTCCTACAGAACTGAGAAAGGTTCAGCAAGGGGCACACATAAGATCCAAGGTTTGTAACAGCTCCACGAGCCATGTCACAGGGAATCCTATCCCATCTTGTGGCCTGGAGCAGGCAGACTGGAACTGGCTGTTAATCACCTCTCTCAGGGCTAAAATTAACAACCCACAAATGAAGGAATAGCCAGGTTCAAAATGAGGCAAGAGAGCCATATTTTTAATGCAGATGGAAAGAACACTGTGGCTGCAGAGAGGGAGTGGAAGGGCAGGCTGGACATGCAGAAAGAAATCCCCTGACGGGTGCTAAATAGATGAGCAAAAAGGGCTGAGAAACCCCTCTGAGCCCAGAACCACTGCAGGGTGGAGAAGCAGTCAGGGGAGACCATGTTTGGTTGGGTTTTGGGGGTTTTTGTTTTGTTGTTGTTGGGTTTTTTTGGTTGTTTAGTTTTGCTTTTCCAGAAGCATCTGCTCACAGCCGTGGCTGGACCCCCAGCACCAGGTGGGGTGGATCCCTGTTCCAGCCAGGCTGGTGTCTGCTAGCTTATGACATAAAGAAAACAGACAGGTGTCAATGATTTATGGGTAATGCACTTTTGGAACAACTGCTGCAGGCTGTATTTAGAGAGGAAGGCCTTTCCTACTACTTTCTAGCTTAAAAATGGAAAAGAGCCTTTGCAGTTTTCCATTACAAGCTGTAAAATTACATTCATAGGAATTCAACTTTTAAGTTACATTATTCACCCACTGTTTTCAAGCCACATTTGCTATTGCTACTTCTCTTTTAAACAGAAAGGGGAAAAGACCAGAGCTTAGGATAAAATTGGCTGCTATACACCTAAATTTCTCTACTCCTTCTTTGGAGAAAACTTCAGAGCTGTAACTGCTGTGAGAAATGCGTAACCGTTGCAATACTTAACATTCCAGACAAGTGACAGGAACATTTACAGAACTCCTAAACTTACCAACTGTGCTCTAAAAGCCTTTTCATAACAAAATTAAATAATGCAGTCTTGTTTGCAAGCTCCCACTTTAAATAACTGCCATTTCAAAACACAGCAGAGGAAAGGAAAAACAACTTTTCATCAACTCAATCCAGCTGATCTGTCCTAGCAGGAGGAGTCTGTTCCACGAGGAAGGGAGCACTGTCCACAGCTGGATCACAGCACTAACTTGTACACTGACTGCCCCTTCTGAGGCTTTGTTGTGGTTTTGAATTAGATTTGGAAACCAGCACTAAACACCAGGTAAAACTATACCTTATTGGTATCCATTCTAGAGCTGATTCAAACACGTTCTAAGCAGGTTCAGTATCCTGCAGCATACCCATCAGCTATGGCTGCTCACACTAGAGATGACAACTTCATCCACACTGCTCTTACAAAAGGTGGGGTTTTTGGTCCATTGACAATGTTGTCAGCTGAATTCTTGTACCAACAACTGCAGTAAAGGCTTCTGCTGTATGAAGTTCACAGGGAGAAAAAAACCAGGCAGCATCTGGCAGAAAAAGGGGGACAGAGAAAGGATGTGCAATGTCCTATTTCAGGAGCTGGAGCAGCAGCTCCCAGCACATGTAACAGGTAAAACCTGTAAGATAAGTAACCTCAACTAGGTGCCATGTTCATCCAAAACACTCCCATCAGATCTTCAGTCAGCTCAAAAACCAAAAGCACCAATCCTGTTTCCACAGTGACAGGTCTGTTCTTACCAGCTGGTGACTGAGGTATCTCACCTTGAGGACTTTCTATTGCCCAGACCTGAGGAACTGGGAGGTTGACTAAGTGCTGACTGTCCACTACCAACCTGGTCTGGCCACATTCCTGAAGGCACTGCATCAAAAAAGTAGAGAACAGCAGAAGCATACTGAGATACCTCCCCTGAGGACATTCCCAGCCCCCAGGTGCTTACTGCTGTGGATTCCCAGCCCCAGAAGACTCTCCTGGTCTCAGATGGACCAAAGGAATGTCCTGGGTGGGAACGGCCCATCCATAAGCCAAGCTTGCTAAGGCTGGGGGAAGAAAGGACCTGCTGGGGATTGCTTAAGCTAGTCATAAAAATAATTTAATTGTACCCTGCCACCAAAAGAGGCAGTCCCACCCCTTCCTCAACCCCTTCTTTCAGTTCTAGAGATCATAGCTGGATTTTGATGAGCTGGTCTTTCAGTCACCTTATAATTGCTAGGTACTATGCAAAGGAAGCAGGGGGACTAGGAACAAGAAGGAAAGCTCAACCCTTTCTGAGATGGGGTAGTCCCAGATTTGTTTTAATTCAGTCTCATGCTATTGGACACCCACAACAGCCCTAATTTCAATGGCCCTCTTATTGCCATCCAACCACCACTGCTTCCCAAGCTGCACTGTTCAGGAGCCACACGGTTGGATGGTGACATGACAGGCTGAGCTAAACTGCCACAAACCACAACAGGCCACTGACCACCACAGAGGGTCTGAAGGTTTGCTATCCATGGCTTGGAATTCTGTGCTCTGACTCAGATATTCCTGCACCTACAAGACCTGTCCACAGTACACTCATCACTTGGTTTGAAATGCCTCAGGCCTGGCAGACAAAGACGAGACAGACCTGTATGCAAAACTTCCCCAAATACCCTGGTATTGCTAGGGGAGGAGCATTTACCTACCCTGCTGGAGAAGCCCAAGGACATACATGTGAGTCCTATAGGAGGGAAGTCCTTGGGACAAGATGGAGAGACTCCCATCTGCAGCAACTGGTTGGGTTGTGTTGATTATGGGGTTTTTTCTTCTCTTTCCTCCCCCAGGAAAAAGGATAAGATAGTGTTTCTCTCAGATTTTTATTCCAAGCCTTTCAGAAAAGGGTGACTCACTACCCAGTTTATGGAGTCTCTGTTTCCTTGGGCAGTCTGGATGTTGTCCACAAGGACAGAGGCTGGGAAAGCACTGAAAGCCCAGGAGCAGCACAGCATCCCTCACTGAGGCCACTGCTGCTGTGCTGACAGCACCATGCAATGCCAAGTGCTTTCCATTGTGAAACTCCTACAGCACTGGAGAAGCTTCTGCACCTCCAGCTATCATGGGCAGCCTTTGATGTTTGGCTGAAGGCCTCACAATAGCTTTCCCAGTCCCTCCGGGAAAACACAGTCTTTCTACTAAAAACGGGTTTACTGAAGTCTTTACAGTTCATTTTGCCTTCAAATATTCTTTTCTTACAACAGAATGTCCTTAGGTTACAGAGTTAATAGTATTTTCTTCTGTAGGTACAAATACTCATTTTTTGCAGGTATCTATCAGAAATATTTCAGAAAACTGTCAAGAAGTTCTTATAATGCATATTGCTATCATTTTAATACAGCAAATTTCCTTCTGAATGTGAAATGCAAGCAGACTGAAATCTCATGGGCACACTTGGAGCTACCATCTGTAAAAAGGTTTTTTAATATTTTTCCACCAGCCACGGGGACCTCCAGGGTGTGACAGCACTGACAGCATCTGTGACCACAGCACTGAAGAAAGCAGGACAGGTCACCCTGGAAAATCCATCATGCTCGCTTAATTGAGCAGATTTATATTGGCAAAGGAGGTTATCTACTCTGAAACATGTTATTTTACTATTGATTTGGGATTTGGGGTTCTATTTCTCTATCTGCCCCTTTTCCTCTATGGCTTTGAGGCAACCAGCTCCTTGTGTCTGAGCTTGATTGTAAATCAGGGTAATTTCTACCAAAACTATCCAAACCAAGCTATCCAAACCATTGGGGAATGGCAAGAAGCACCCTTAAACTCTTCCAGAGTCACAGGCACGCCCATGCTCACGGGCTGAGGAAGCCTCCTCCCAGAAAGAACAGCAACAGTTGTAGGAGAAGAGCTTGCTAGAAATTGTTCATTTTAACATCCTAACTGTCAGCACAGCCAAACCTCATGATACTGCCACCTTCGAGGATGCATCTCCTATTCACAAATCATAAGTCAACAATAATTTAATGACCACAGCTTCCAGCAATTGTACTTATTTTGAAGGTTTTTCACTTCCAGAAGAGACATGTAATCGTCCCTCTGGTATAAATGAGTGCAGATTAAAAGCAGCCTGGTGTGATTTTGTCTTTGCTAGGGAAAAAAAACCAAACATTTTTTTCTTGTCACAAAAATAATAAAGCAAAACTAGACCAAAGTGAGCAGGGCTAGTCAGAGTTGTGGTAGGAATTGTGCCTATAGAGAAGTTTTCATTATTTTTTTCTTTTCCTCCAGAAAAGCCCATATTCCTTCAGGGAACTGGAAGGAAATATTTGCCATTAACTATTTACGATGCTGGTTACTTCTTAGCCAAAAGCAAAATAAAACAGACAAGACCATTGCTTGCTAAGAAATAAAGATTTTTTCACTGCACAACAGAAGCTACTCTAAATGCATACCCATTATCAAATGCCAGTGTCATTCAGCTTGCTAAATAAACTTTAAGCTCAGTACAACTTGGCAACTCAGTAAAAAGTAAATATATATAAAATTCCTATGGCTAAACTAAGAAAGTCAAGCTCTAACAGATCATTTTTATCAACTTGTTCATAGCAATCTTCACAGGGACAAGTCTTAACTGAGCACACTGCAGCACTGAACAGTGAAGTTGTTGCAGGAGCCTCTCCAGCACCAGCCCTCACACAGCTAGGAAATTCTGCAGCCCAAGTTTCAAGGAGGCTCCATCTGCCAAAACCACTGTGTGTTTTTAATTAAGAACATATACAGAACGGATTAAGAATGGAGAAAGTTTCTAGGAGTGTTCAGAATGCCAGCCTCTTGGTCAAACTTTCCACCCACCCCCCAAACATATATCCCATAGGAAATCTTTATTCCCTGCACATACCTGTGCACAACACACACCCTACACTGGCTACTCCAGAAAATGGTCATAGCATCAGGGAAACACCAACATTTTCAGGCTGAGCTCATCAAATGCATCACTCCAGTGCTTCAATACTAAATTCATTCTTTTTAAAAACCATTTACATACTAGATGTTAGCTGCTCAGTTATTTCCCTGGGTAAAACTGCATATATACACCAGTTAGTCACAGGCTATCACTAGCTTGGCTTCATTCTGGCAAAGACTCCTGGAAAATAAAATTAACTGAGGATCAGGAAAGATTTCTATAAATGTCAAGCTAAGTCTTGAGGTAAGTAAAAATGAGCTATTTTCTCTCTCCAGCTTTTGCTTAATTGGCTTTGTAAGCCTTATGAAAGGCTACAATATCAATATAATTGTAACAAAGGGCTAGCTGTAAGTTATATTTTTGTTATCAAACTCTTGCAGACTGATCCTTGAGACATTTACTAAAATGAGGAGGAAAAGTTGCAGTGCCTTTACAGCAAAGTCCTCCTTCCCAAAGAAATGTGTGTGTGTGTGAAAACTCTGAAGATGAATTATTTACAGGTTGAAAGGCAGCACTGTATGATCACTTGCAGGCTGCATTAAACTGGTAAGCACTCCAAACAGTGGCTTCTCTGATCATTACTGCTGGAATAAGCTCAAAGGACACAATTAGCACATTCCTGGTGACCTGCCACTTAAGGCTGTCACTAAGTATACAACTCAGCTTCTAACACCATTTTTTTCCCTCCCTTTTTCAGCATAAAGACTAAAAATAAGATCAAACGGGGTGTTTCTGAAGTCAGGAAGCACAAGCATAACATTTCTTGCATTGTTTTTCCCACCGAGCCATAGAGATTCAAAAACATTAAGAGGATTACACCCTTCTAGAACTGGATCCCAGTTGGCAAGACAGGCTCCAACTCCACAAAACCAAGGCAAGGAAACAACAACTTCTGAAGTACATGAGTTTCCATTGCACACCTCCACCTTCTGAGAATTATTTTCCTCTTTCATTCTAACAGTGAGGCTGAAATGGCACAAACTTCTTTCCCTTCACCGTGTTACTTCTAGTCATACATTTACTCAAACATCAACTGTACATCACCTCAACTGTTCCGTACAATGAAATCTCTGCAGCACTAAAATAACTATTCCATCATGCACTTAGAAGCTTCCAAAAGTCACTGGCTACCCCTTACACTAGCAACTGAGGCCAGCAACCTTTTGTTCTCCAGTCTGGAAGCAAACCTGCACTGCTTCGTTTGTGACTACACAGAATGACTTTCCCCTCTCCCCATGCAGAAAAGGGTGGCTGTGTCCCACCTCCGTTTAGAGGATTTTCTCCAGTAAGGGAAACCTTCACTCCAGCTTCTCCTCAAGCCTTTGGTAGCGTGCCTGGAAGGCCACAGAGTTCTCAGGCCACACTGCCTGAGAATACGGAGGGAAAGAGCAAATACTGCAGAGCTGGCAAGCTGCAAAACACAATAAAAAGTGAGAAGTGGCAATCACTGCGCAGAGCTCTGCCGGCTGTGACATTCCAGCATCATCAGACTGTAACAGCACAGTCTTTATGCCACTGAAGAGAACACAGATCGTTATCAGGGACCACACCAAAACTCCCATCAACAAACGGCTCTTCAGCTGGACCTGATGAAGTCACTGGCAAATGCAGACTGCAGTGTTTCTCTAGATGGCACTGCATTTGACAGGAATGGTACCAGTTGAAAATATTTAAATTAAAAAGATTTGAGATATTTTGCTTGTGCCGTTATACACTGTACTCGAGAAAGAAATAAAAACAGACACGAGTCTTCAGACATACAAAAACATTAGAAAAATTCAAGTTCTCTCGTATTTAACATAGTCCACTAGCCTGGAATCTGATTTTTCCATTAACTGAAAATTAAGTGGCAGTGTTACAAGAAACACGAGACCATTCTGGTCTCAGTTTCTCAATTTTAACCTCTTAAGACCTGTTCTTTTCATTTTTGTTAGCAACTACCTAACAGCGATCAACTAGGCTGGAAGGGGGAGGAGAAATTGGATTTCATAGCTACTGTAGATCTATATTATGAGTCACAGAGTCTTGCTAGCGGCTAGCAGCCACCAGCTTTAGCTTGCCTAGCACATTTCAGCATCCAAAGTCCGTATGTATCATGAACTGAGCAGGAAGCAGCAACAGGAGGTTTATGTTTGCTTTTCGGGTGAGTAGAGCTGGCACAGGCTCTATCCTTCAGCAGGACTTACTGCTCCTCAAGACACTTTTCACCCACTGGAAGTATTTACCAAACACATTTTCTGCTAGGAGAGAGTTCTGTGTTGCAGATCCTAGCACAGCCGTGCACTCCCAGATGCTGTGCCGAGGGGCGAGCAGTTTGCTGAGCATCAGCACTGCACTGCTGTTCCCTCAGAGCACAGAGGGTCCCGGCACAGGCTGCTGACTCTTCCAACATGGCCCAGCTACAGGAACCTCCATCCCTGGCTCCACCAGGTCATGCAAGGCTTCTGAGAAGGAATACAGCGCGGCACAGGAAGGCAAACAACAGCAGGCACAAAACTGGCACTTGTAGGGCCTTTCAGCTATAAAAATGCAGAAAAACCGGCAATCTAGATAAGCGTGAGACCAGTACCCAGACAGAGATCCTCCCTGCCACACCAAAACCGAGCTACGCAGGTGCTCCAGCGCGGGCACTCTGCTTTTCCCCTCAGAAGGCTCCCACACGCACCACTAACTCAACCCGGCAGCGCGAAGCTACTTATCTCCCGCTACCCGGGAACGCCGAAGCCCTCCGTTACCTCACGGCCTGGCAGCCCCCCGGGCAGCGCCTGGAAGGGGCTGTCAGCAGATGGGTGTCCGGGAGGTCACCGCGCCCAGCCCAGGCCGGGAGGAGGACGCGGCGCCGGGCGGCCCCTCAGGCGCGCGGGGGGACCGAGGCGGGAGCGGGGCTGTCGCGGCCGGACTGCGAGGGCGAGCGGAGCGGCGGGGGGGTGACAGGGGGACCGAGGGCGGTGAGGAGCAGAGCGAGCCCCGAGGCGCGGGAAGGGGGGGTCGGCGCGGCGGTGAGGCGCCGAGGCCGGCGGGAGAGAGGCGAGCGGCACGAACCCGGGACATAGGCCCCTGGCGGGGCCTGCGCGGCCGAGGGGCGACCCCTCGGCGGGGGGGGAATCGGGGACCGGGCTCGCCGGCGCCGGGCGCTTCCCGGGTGGCCGCCCCCTCCCCGCCCCTTCCGGCCGCGCCCCGACCCCGGGGAGTC
>JANHGL010023097.1:0-21326 GCA_024611195.1 Ceyx melanurus | reverse complement strand
GCGGGGACTGGCAGTTAAACTGGGACTGGAAGTGGGACCCAAACTGGGATTGGAATCCAAACTGGGACTTAAACTGGAAGTTAAACTGGGATTGGAACTACGACTGGGACCTGAACTGGGATCCAAACTGGGACTGGGACCTGAACTGGGACTAGACCCCGACCCCTCTGCCCCTCCCCCCCACCCCCCCAAAGGAGACCCCACGACTCAGGAACCACCACAGATCTTTACTGGGACAACTGGTCTGAACTGGGATACAGCAACAGTGGGAATGGGGAGTGATGGGGGCACAAACTGGGACCAGTAAGGAGATGAGGACTGGAACTGGGACCAGTAACAAGACTGGGGTGGGAACTGGGACTGGAACTGGGACCAGTATGAGACTGGGGTGCGAACTGGGACTGGGACCAGTATGAGACTGGGACATTAACTCAGACTGGAACTGGGACCAGTAACTAAACCGGGACCAGTAATGAGACTGGGACGTGAACTGGGACCCAAACTGGGACCAGTAAGGACACTAGGACCCGAACTGGGATCAGAACTGGGCCCCAGA
This sequence comes from Ceyx melanurus, assembly GCA_024611195.1. Taxonomy (NCBI): domain Eukaryota; kingdom Metazoa; phylum Chordata; class Aves; order Coraciiformes; family Alcedinidae; genus Ceyx; species Ceyx melanurus. The sequence goes on along the minus strand of JANHGL010023097.1, from coordinate 20,770 downwards.
ACTGAACTGGGGGGCAACCAGAGGCCCCTTCCCCCATGGTACCCCCTATGGTGCCCCCCATGGTGCCCACTGTGCCCCTGGGGGGGGCTCAGGGGACCAGGGTGCCCCCCAAGATACCCCAGGGTGCCCCCTGGTGCCCCTGCCCCCCTCGTGGGTCCCCCCCTGGTGCCCCCTGGGGCCACCCCCGCTCCCCCGGGGCGCCTCCCGCGCACCGCTCCTCGCTCGCGCGCCCCCGCCCCGGCCCGGCCGTACGGCCCCGCCCGGCCTTGTCCCACTGTGGGGGACCCTCCTCCCACCGACCATCCCTCCCCGGGCTGCAAGTGCGAGAGGCCCGGGCGGTGGGAAGTGAGCTGGCACGGGGTGATCGAGGCGGGGAGGAGCGAGCAGAGACGGGGAGGCACCCCGGGGGCACTCGGGGACGCGGCCAGCCTAGGCTCGGGATCGCTAAAATCAGCTCGGTGGGAGCTAGGGGATGCTCCTGCGGCACAACCGAAGGGAGGGTTTTTCCTCTGAGAGATGCATAGGCTAGAAATAAAGGCACCTCATTATCTTGAGGGTGAACACCTCGATCGGGTGTTACCCGGAAGGGTCTTTTGGGCTGCTGGCGGGCCTTTGCCTCACAGCCTTTCCCCTAAAATTAAACCAGTCACCTTCCAAGGCTTGGAAATGCTTCCTCCAGGGGCTAGGTGGGACAGCTCTCTTGCTCTCCTACCCCAGACATGCCTGTTGCAGAGAGCAGCCACGGGATGCCTCACCCTCTGTCCTGTGCATCCATGCCATCCTTTTGGGAAACAACACCTACATTTAATCTTTCCCTCGCCTCACTTTTTCCTAAACTGCTCCTAAAAAGATACCTCAGACACCTTCTTTCTCCGACAGCATGCTCGCCCATCTGACACAAGCTGTGATGGTTCCTCTCCCTCCCAAGGCACGCTGGGGCCTCGGCTACATAGGCTATCCCAGTAGAGAGGAGCACTGGAGGAAAGCAAACAAAATCAATTTGAGTCGATGGCAGGAAACCCTTCCTAGCTGACAGGGAAGCAGCAGCATGTGTGTTTAAAACAGCTCCAGCACTGGGTATGAAACACCAGTAAAGGTTACATCTTCTCCCCCCCCAGGCCAAGTTTGAGTGGCTAACAAGGAGCCACAGCTACAAACTCTCCTCCAATTTGGCTTTGTGTGAGCAGTAAGAGGGATGCCTCCGGCAGGGCACAATCACCCTCTCTTACAGCCTCCCAAAGAGGCCTGCCTGGCTGGTGGTGCTGGGAGGCTGTAGGAAGGAGTTGAGACAGTTGGATGGGGCAGTTTAAAGAAGAGGGAGAGACAAAGGGAACTGGGAGGAGGAAATACGGAGGCAGGCATGGAGCAGGCCAAGAAGGTGGATGTGAAGAAAGCCCAGTGACAGGCATCTGGCTCTGGCAGTGAGGCTGGCGAGTGCTCTGGACAGGTGAGTGCTTGGTGCACTGGGACACGTGAGCACTCACCCCTGTCAGTATCAAGGCAGGAGCAGATTCAAAGTAATCGTGGGTGCTGGACCACCCCACCCCACAGCACACAGATTAGTGTGGGAAGGGTGTTCTTTACCTGAAACCTTAAAAAATGCCATATGCCTCTATGAGGTTTCTTGGGTGCCAGGTTGGGGGAAGTGATGCTGTGCTGGGGACTTAGCACTGGCCCAGCTACCTGTTTTTTATTGCCAGAGTCTGCAGGATCATGGTGGCAATGTTCATCCCTCCAGGTGACATCGCTGTAGCAGTGACTGGGGTGGGTGAGCCCTCCAAACTCATCCTGATACAGCTCCAACCCAACTTGTCCATGCCATGAAGGGGTACAGTTGGGTGCTGCAGCAGGGTAGGGCTCTCTGCTCCCAGAGTCCTAACCTTTCCCACTCCCTCAGCCTCCCAGAGACGGAGGTGGCAAAATCAGATTTTCACAGGGGGTGACGACTCAGACTGGCCATAGCAGCCTCCCTGTCCTGCAAATAACAATTCAAAGACACTCAGTGGCCTTGAATGGTGATGTTGAACCCCTGCCCTCCTGCAGGAGGTGGGGATGGGAGAGGCGACTGGGGGCTTTGGGGAGCAGCGCTCTTAACAGTATTGGCAACAAGCTGGTTTCAACAAGAGCTCATAGATTCAGCCCAGAGGGAAGGGGTGTGAACAATTAAGGGGTTTTCTTCCATCTCATTAACACACAAATGGTGTCTCAGGCTAGCAGCTGTCCCCAAGAGGCAACCGTGGGCATGACAAGGCAGGCCAAGTCCATCTCACTTGAGGGTCTCTATGTAATGTCAAAATCCTGGCTTCATTTCCAGATCTCACAACCCTGAAGATGAGGCTTGGGTCACCTCACTCTGATTACAGGGTCTCCCTGTGCCAGCACACTGGACCTTGTTGGACATGTCTGGTCAAGGCTGGAGTCTGCTTCTGCAACTGCCCTCCCTCTCCCGAAGCATGGGTCAGAGGTGGCTTAAATTGCTGTGCACAGGTTCAGCCAAAAGCCTGCTCGCCTCTCAAAGCCAAGGGAAAGAGTGCTGGCCCCACAGGTGGTTTGGCAGAGAGCAGAGGCCAGGTGATCCTGAAGGCACAGGAATAGCACAACACCTTGGCCGTGCTTAGCTTCAGTGGGCAGTGTTCCCTGCTCCCAGCCAGACAGGGCACGTCACTGCCAGGCAGGGCTTTCCAAGCCCTGGACATGGGAGAGGCACATCAAGCACCTGCAGTGTTGGCTGACGAAACAGCAACTCTCACAGGGGAGCCCAGACTCACCCACACCTCCCTCAGTCCACACAAGATCTGTATCATCCCACCAAAGGGCAGCCCTGACAGCTCCACAGTGACAGCCCACAGCCCTGCCCTGACACTGTCAGCATGCAGAAGTACTGGCTTCCTATTCTTCCCCCCAGCCCACTGAAGACATCTTCACCCAAACCCTATGTTCTCCCCCTCATGTCTCTCCAACACCATTTCCCCACCTCACATTTTGCTGTAACCCTTTTTCATACATTTCTATGGGCAAGAGACTAATGGAGTGAATCTGGGGCTTAGATTACATACATTAAGACTATTTTTTAGATTAGCACATTATTAAGTGCACTTAGACAGGTATTCTGGAGTTGGGAAAAGCCTAAAGCACATCTCAGCCACCAAGGGTGAGGTGGGGCTCAAGATGTTATTTTAAAAAGGATGTGGGAGACCCATGGGTAGTTCTCCAAAGCACTTTGGAGAAGTCCTTTCATGTTCCACTTGGCTAGTTTGGCCTTCCCAAAGTTCAACCCGTCCTCAGCATTACAGAAGTCACCCTCGTCCTTTGCTCAAGATTCTCTGCATCCAGAATGGGTAAAGACCAAAACCAGAACCAGGCCTGTATTTGAATGCTGAGTTGACAGATGCTGGCTTGGGGCAGGTGTTTCAGTATCCTCAGTCCTAGCTCTGCAGGTCACTTACACCCAGAGCAGGTCACAGCCCACCCAAGGAAGAGAAGACAACAGGTTTTGGAATGTAACAATTTATTGGGGCTTTTTTTTTTTTTTTTAAATTTTTAACTCCCCATTTCTGGCATTGATACAATATCCAAGAGCAGCAGAAAGAACAAAATGTACAAGAATACAAGAGTAATTAGCACAACCCCCACCCTCAAACCTGGAGCAAACCATTCTCTTGTGGGAGGTGCCAGGGGAAGGGGTGATTCAATCACCCCCTTCAGTTGCTACACCTCCCACCCATCCGCTCTAGACAGAGTTTAGCCAGCTGGGAACTGGATTAAAAAAAAAAAAAAAATCAACAAAAAAATCAACAAAACACTATTTAAAATGAAAACTGCAAGACAAAAAAAATATATAGATATACAATTCATCCGTGCACAATCCTTAAATGCATTATGAAAAAAAAAAGAATTACAAGATACATATTTAGGTTTATTTTAAATTAAAACAAAAAAAAAAACAACAAAAAAACAAAACACCACCTTCACTCTGTATGCAAGTGAGGGGAAAAATAAAGAGACAGATGGGTTGCACCAGAACCACCACCACTCTAGGAGTTAGGTCTGACCTTCTCTAGGAGAAAGGGTAAGGCTCTGATGCTGCCAAAACTCAAGCACGGGCAGAATCTGAAGCACCCAAGTACCACAGAGCTCAGTGGGTAACTCGCCTGCTCGGAGTTCAGTATTTGCAGGAATCTGCAGGATAAGCCTAAGCTTGGCACTGGGGAAGGTGAAAGGAACAGATGAGGCAGGCCCCTGTCCTCCACCACCACTAGACAGCTTTCCATCCAAAAAGAAAACAAATGGAGGGAAAAAATTATCCCAAAATAGAAAATGCTCTATTCTTAAAGAACGTACAAAGCTTTGTATCAGGGGAGAGAGGAGGAGAGGCCAGCAAAATGACTTGACTAGCTTGGGCATGACTTTTTTCTAAAAAAAAGTCATCACAACAAATATATTTTTTGTTCCGTTAGAGAACTTGACCTAAGACTTGTCCCCCTTTGCAGCCAGGAGGATGGAAGCAGCAGCAGGTTCCCTCCAGGACAGCCGAGAAGCAACCTACCTGTGAAAGAGCACCTACCAGCTGCTCTGCCCAGAAGGAAGACCCCCAGGATCCCCGGAGAGCGGGGTGCAGCCAGGGGGCTGCTCGGGAGCACAGCAGGGCCCTGCTCGTCCTACATGGCCCCCAAGCTTCATGAAGCTCTGGCAGCCAGAAGTGCTTCAGCAGTTCAGTGCAAGCTCCAAGCACTCAGCTGGACAAGGAAGAAAGGGCCCAGCCACAGGAATGAACACATCAGCTGGCAGCACCTCCCCGGGCTCATCTAGCCACACTGCCATCACCTCACTTCTGCCAAGCCGCAGCATGATGCCTGCTGCTCATCTACCTGCTCCACCCGGCCCGGCAGCGCGGAGGGCAGCCCCGCTCCTCCTCCCCAGTGCCACCCTGCCAGCACTGGGTGCTCGGAGGGAGAGGGCTCAAAGCACAGCACTCACACAAGGTGGAGGGATTCTCACCCCAAGGACCATGCTTCTGGACAGTCCTGGAGATGCTTCCCACTACAGAGGGGGTGAAGGGACAGAAAAGCTGCCAGAAGGAACCACAAGAAGGACAAACTGACTGCTCATGCCTTCACTCTCAGGAGAAATTGAAAGAAAGGGAGAAAGAAGAACTTGGTGCCCTGAAACATTTTTGTAAGCAAGGCAGGTGGGACACAGGGCACTTCAGGTGCACCATGCAGAACATGCATGAAGCTGCTGGTGCCAGGGCTGCTGACCCAGCAAAGACAACGGTGCAACCACTACCAGCCATGTCTGTCTGGCACAGGGCAACATCAAAAGAGGAGAGAAGTGGAGGACAGAAGGACAAAGGTGAGGACAGAGATACAACTCCAACATCTCCTCCCACCTACACCCCCAAAAAGAAACCATACACATTGCACTCTGGGGAGGGAACTAAAAAAAAAAAAAAAAAAAGAAGAAAATAAAAAAAAAAGAAAAGAAAATAAAGCCACTTATTTGCTCAACCCCAAAGACTTGATGAAATGAATTCCTGGAGTTACCTAGGGAAGGAAGCACGGGCAAGGAGAGGGGGATTTCTGAAGCAGTACTCAGCTCTCCTCCGGCTCTGTGCAAACATTGTGGGAGTCGGGCTGCCAGCACCCTCAGCAGGATGGTCCCCTCCACCCACCACCCCCTTCGCCCAAGGCAGACAGAGGTACAGGGCAGTGACACAGCTGGCAGTAAAGGCCACGGCAAACCAAGAAGGAACAGAACCCAGGAGGCATTGCACCCCAGCCCCAATGAACCCTCTTATGGCACCACTGCCCTTGGAGCCATCGGGAAGGCTGCACACAGGGTGGGGGGTGAGACGGGGTGAGAAAGGAGGGTTTCTTTTATATTTATATATTTATATATAAAAAGTAAATAAGATCCCAGCTCTTGCACGATTATTGGGCAATTGAAAAATGCAGCAAAAGCAAGCGATATTGGAGTAAAAGGATGTGCCAGGCAAGGAGGAAAAGGTCTTGTCAGAAAGTGGGGAAGGACACAAGGGGAAAAATTAAGCACTTAGCCAGACACACACTCTGGGTTTGTTACACCTCCCTGGGAAGAAGGACTTGCTCCTGAGCAGCCCCACTAATGCCACGACCTGGGGTGTGCAGAAGTGTGGGGAACTTCAGGACGCTATCCTTCGGAACAGCAACCTCTTTCTGCCAGGAGGTGCCCAGGAAGGCGATCATCTTCAAACACTGGGAGCTGCCAAAACCTCCTCTACAAAGAGGGGCTTGAAAGGGAGTGAACTCCCTAGGAAGACTCAGCTCAGAGACTGCTCCTACCTGGTAAAAAGCAGGATTGTGGTTGTTCCCCCACCCCACTCCCCATTTATTTTGTGTTTTTTGTTGTTTGGTTGGTTGGTTCCCACCCCCCACCCCCCCATTTATTTAATAAAATCTCCCTGGGAACTTCAGTAAGGGGAGATGCAGAGAAATGCTCCCTTTCTCTGTTGAAAACAGAAATCAAGCAGTGGATCACCACAGCAGGGCCTGCTCACCACACTTATTTCTCCGTTTTCCATCCCAAAAGCAGCCTGCATCTCATTAGCTTCACGCCTCCCCAATCCCACTCTGCTAAGCGAGGAGAAAAGAGAGCACAAGACAGGAGGCTGTCACTCTGAGCTGAAGGCCATAGGAAGCACTGACAGAGCTCGATGGGCAGAGAGAGAAGTAGTTCCCAAGAACAGCCCAGGCTAGAGGAGGCATCAAGACATCTGTAACCTGCCCCTGCAAAGCCAAGGGCACCAGTAAAGTCCAAACAGGAAAAGCTGTCCTAGCATCCCCAGCCTGCCACCTCCTGTTCAGACACCAACATCTGGTGAATTCCATCTTCTCTGCAGTCACTCCTACACACCAGATGAAGGCCCAGCAGAAACATCCTGGATGGGGAAGGCAGCATGCAAAACTTGCCTCCTCGCTTTGTGGGAACATTTGGGCAACTCTTCACCATCCCACAGAACCAGAGCAGAAGGCTCCTCAAGACCTACTCAAGCACAGTCCTGTCAAGGTGTTCCCCACCCTGAAATCTCTAGCATTTGCTGGCCTCAAGAGGAGAGGGTATGCCTCACTCAGCAGCACCTTCAGAGCACACAGGGCAGCTAGCTCCCTCTTCTGCCTCTGAAGATCCCACAGGGGATGGGACTTTGTTCTCTGTCCTGATGTGGTGAATCCTGCACAGAAAAAAGCTACTCTGCACCTGATGCTGGAAGAAGTTAAGAGACCCTACAGAAGAGAAGTGTACCTGCTTCCTAAAGGGAGATAAGCCCACCCTGTTTAATCCTGCTTGGATATGGAGAAGGGAAGAAGAGACAGTGACTTGGCAGGAAAGGTACATGCCAACCCCAAATCTTAGCAGCTTGCTGTGCATGCAAAGTCAGCCAACTGTTTACATGTTAGTGGCCCAATCCATGTTCTGGTAGAACATGACTGGGCATTTCTGCAGGCCGCTCGGCCAGAAAACCACTTGGAGACTCCACCTTAGCTCACAGGAGAGGTATGGGAGGGAAGGGAACTCACTCCAACACTTGGGAGGCAAGGACGGGAAGGGTTTGTAGACAGGGTTCCTCCAACATGCAACTTGCCTTTTCAGCTCAGAGATTGCTGCTTAGTCCCAGGACACCTTTCCCTCCAGTTCAAGCAAGCCAAACACCATCCCAGACACACATGCTTTGATACTACAAAATACTCTTTTCTCTAAGGACCATCTAATACCACTACAGTTTGTGCAATCACTGCATTTATTATTCATTTTTAAACTCTCTCTCTCTCTCGCTCTCCCTGTAGAAATTTTTTTTTAAACTTTTCTTTTTTTATGCAAAACTAATCATTTCACTTTTTCCACTCCATCATAAAATCTCCTCTAAAAACACAACGACAAGAGAACAAACATGGCACAGACACAGAGAATATTTCCCTGTTTTTTTTCTTTTCTAGGAGTTATGGGGAAGGGAAGGGGATACTTTCAAATAAACTCCTCCCTCAACCCCATGCCCTTTTTAAATGGCATGGATGGATCTTCTTTCCCATCTCCATTAAGGAGCAAGGGCAAAAATTCAGAAGGAGGAGTGTAAACCCACGTGAATACGAAGGTCGGTTAGTCAGCCTCAAGTGGCTTGTCCACCTGAGGGAACTTGAGGCAGCTGCTGCATTCAAGTTAGCAAACCTGTAACTCAAGACAGCACAGGATCCTCACTGTGGATCCAGAGGTGCAGGGTTTAGTTCCCACCTGGTGACCCTCACAGGGAGGGATTTGTCACACAAGCAGTCGAGCTGTGTCTGTAAACCGGATCATGCTCCTTTCTTCCTCCACAAAAAGGATCTACCGCATGGATCTGCCACGAAAAGTCTCCTCATCTCCTCACCACAGGAAGAAGGTCCTCATGGAGTATCCCTACAATGACCCACTGTTTTGCTTTTCACAGACAGTCCCCTTGCTTGTCACTCTACAGAAAGGCAAAAACCCCTTAAACAGTTCCTGTCCCCTGCCCCCAAAGAACACCATACAAGAGACACTGGGGAAAAGGATTCTGCCAAGCGAACACGTCTTGGCCAAAACACATCAAGTTTCCTAGTAAAGTTCATTTTAATCTCCCACTTAAACGCTTCCATTTTTTTTTTTTCAGAACCTCAATACCACGAAGCAAAACACATCACCACATACACACCAAACAGTAACTTAACAACCTAAAGTGACTGGCCAGTTTGCATCTACCCTACTAAGCTCCTCTTACCTCACAACCACAGAATAGTTCTTGTTGAGAAGGGGGGTGGGGAAGAAGAGAAGAATCTCCTTGCTGTTTCCCAAAGAGCGAGCTTTTCCCTATGCCTACAAACTGCTCATCTTTGAAGCTACAGTCAAATGGATAGGTTATGCTAAAATATGTGACTCCTGGGTGTACCAGGCACAGGAAAGATGCAAAAATAATAATAAAAAAAGACAACAAATACAAGCAGGTATTAATACAGACACACACACACACACGAGTCCAACAAGTTACAGGAAGCCTTAGCTTGGTGAATGGATTGGGGAAGTCTCTTTCTCCCTGCCTCTTGCTTCAGCTGCAAATGCAATCACATCCCCCAAGAGTTCCCCGAGCTCTTTAACCAAGGATAGAAAAAGAGGTGTGTGTAGGGTGGTGCACCTGGAACAGCACCTGGAATCCCCCTCAGACTGTCTGAGCAGACACCCCACCACAATTGGCATTAATTCACTGTGCCACACAGCTTTTTTTTTTCCCCACTGTGAGGCAGGGCTTGTGGGGAGGGCAGCAACCCAGGCTCTGGAGACAGGGAAAAGACAAGCTCTGGTCACAGAAGCCCTAATCAAGGTCAGAAGCTTGTCTATCCCTTTACCACCCCAAAACCAACCCTCAGGCAGATAAATACCATCCCTCTCCGACAAGCTGCCAACCTTCTACCCTCAGACCATGGCAACCACAAAGTCACCACTCTGCAGGAAAGCGCTCCTCAGAGCCAGCAGCTCCTGAGCACCCTCATGAGGAAGCACCAGAGGGGCCAATTCCACTTGTGTTCACCTGCCCAGGGTAGGTCTGTAAGTAAGTAAGCCCTGGCACAGGGAACTATTTTTCCACCCTTTTCACCTCTGCAGCATGTTACGTAGAAGTCACACACCTCTGCCCATCCCAAGCATCAGGGACAGGGCTGAAGGTTGAGTCCCTTCCACCAATTGATCAGCACCTCTTTTCCTTGCCCCTACAGGCTGAGTCCTGTGCAAGTAGGGGGAGAAGGAAGAGCAGAAGGAACAACATCTCACCATGAAGCTTAGGACTCACAGAAAGATGGAACAAACCAGAAATGGCAGATGAGTGCTTATTCTGGGTGTGAACAAGGGTGGTTGGGGAAAAGAGGGAGCTGTGGGTAAAGAGCAGCAAGCTGTGGTCTTGCTTGCTCCTGCTTGCTAGGGGTGAAGAGAAGGAATTTCTAGCTCAGCTCACAGGATCTCTGGGGGCAGAGATACAGTGCACATGCATATGATGCTATAGAGACAGGGTTGGTTTTCTTATTAGCACCTTTGGTTGACAGTTGCAAGGGCTGTTTCAGATGCTGAGAAGACAGAGTGGAACCCTCTTCCAGGACATCCACCACAGGGAAGGGAAAGCAGGAAAGAGAGAAGGAAGCATCCCTCCCTCCTTTTGAGGGAGCAGGGGGAAACAAATAGGGTCAGGAGAGCAGCCCCAGTGGGTTGGGGCAGCATCACGCCCTTGGCATTACCTTCCCAACCTGAAGGATGGATGCACAGTACCCTCCTCTTCCACCACAGAAAACCCACAGGAGGGCATTTAATGCCTTCTCCTCCAAGCAAGTGCAAGCGATTAACATTGGGGGGGCAGATCTGGGCCAGAAGCAGACTGCCCTTCTCCTTGTCTCCCCTGCAGAGCTGAACAAGTTGGAAGATGAGGGGAGGGACCGGGACACCTGAAAGGGCCCATACAACTGCCAAGGTAGCACCAATAGTCAAAGGAAAAGGGAAGCCAATAAAGGGTGTTTGCTGCTTGGGGCACCCCCTATCACCCCAGCTTTGTCTCAAGCACCTTCCAGGCATGATGCTTCACCTGCCCCTCTCCCCCTTGATATGGGAGCACCTGAATCAGGAACTGCCACAAGGACAGCAGGAGAGGGCAGATCCATGCTGCAGGCCAAGAAAGGGAAGAATGGCAGGATCAGAGTCATGGCAAGGTGGAAACATAGGAATGGAAGAGACTGCATGCACATTGCAGGAGAAGGCTTGGGGGGTGAGGGCTCCAATCCTCTTACATCTTCCCCTCAAGGATCTGGAGCTCCTTTTCACGTTTTGTCAAAGGTGGTAGGGAAGGAGGAAAAGCACCTTCCCCACCACCCCTACAGGCACACAGACACATGCTCACCCCTCCTTCATCCCCAAAGGCTCCACTGCCCATTGGACAATACCACATTCAAGGACAACCAACCACTCCCCAACATCATCACGACCCTCCCTGACTCCTCCCAGTGGCAGACACACCCAGGAACAGCAGATGTGCCCACTCCCACTGACACGCTCCAGCCTCCAGACAAGAGGAAGCGGGCAAGGGAAAGGAGGAGGAAGGGTGGCAGTGAGGGCAGAGGGACAGCCAAGGGGAGAAGGTGAGAACTAAGGACAGCCATTCGCACCATGACTTCTTGCAGGTAGAGCTCCCCCCATGCTCCTGGAGCAGGGGGGTACCTGGCTGCTCACTTGCTGCCTCCTCCACCGCCACCACCTGCTGCCACCTTCTCAAAATCCTCTGCGTTGCAGAACTCTTTGATGGTGACAGTGAGGAGGTTGCTGGTGACATCCGTGACTACCACGTTAGAGCAAGGGGACATCTCAGGACGCCAGTCGCCAGCCTCCTGCTCCTGGTCAGAAGAGGAGAGGGACAAGGAGGGCGTCTGCCCCCCACTACACCCTCCTGGAGGGGAACGCTTGCTGGTGGCAGCTGACTCAGGTGGGATCGAGAGGTCGAGGACCTCCGACTCACGCCAGTCGGGGATGGCTGGGCTGAGGGTCTCAGGGAGCAGCTTTGGAGGAGAATCATCTGGGTCGGAAGAGGAGTGGGGGGCTGGTGATGGGCAGCCTGAGGAGCTGGAGCTGGGGGCATCATAGGGGGTGGAACCCATAATGAGCTCGCAGGAAGCTGCCTGGGAGCCTTCGGCCTCCCCTTTGCCCTCCAGAGAGGGGGTGGGTGCAGCAGGCGGCTTGTTGTAGAGCGAAAAGGTGCCAAACTTCATGTGGCGGATCTGGGTGCGCAGGACGCTCTCACTGAACTTTTTGCTCTTGCCAATGACGCGGTTTCGGGAGGGGATCTTGGGCCGTGCCAGGCCCCCGGCCCCCCCAGCTGGCTTCCCACCTTTGTCAATCACTTTGAGGTTGAGGATGATGCGGCTGCGCTTGGGCTCACGGGGTTTCACCTTTCGGTTGATGATGCGGACGGTCTCAGAGAAGGGCGAGACGGGAGGACGGATGCCAGCCCCGCCACCCACGCTCCCGCCACTCTGGGGGTCCGGGCGGGGCAGGGGGCGCCGGGACATGCGGTGGCATCGACGGATGTCTTTCTTGAGCCGGTGCACCGCGGCGCTGGAGTGGAGCTTGGGAGAGGAGGTGCTAGAACCAGGCTTGACAGAAAAGTGTACATCCCCAATGTGGAGGGCCTCCGCTTGGGCCCGAGCCTGCAGTAGTGGGGAGAGAGAAAAAAAAAACAGGGTCAGAGAGGGAGGTCAGACGCAGCCAGATCTCAAACTGGGCACTGCTCACCTCAGGACAAGCACTTGCCAGCAACTCCGTGTCATATTTATACCCTCACTAATAACAAGCACATGTAATCCAAACACCAATGGGCTCTTCATGGCTATAGCACAGCCCCTGTACAAGCATAGGGCACTGTCTAAATCCTTTTGGGACAGCTCATTCCTCCCTAGCCTGTGCACCTGCTGACACATGCTCTCCCCAGGGAAAAAAAAAAAAAAAGCAGCACCATCCTTTGGGGTTAATGGTTTCCACGGCCCACCTCAGCCACCAGCCAGTGTACACAACCCTTCACTGTCAGCCACACCACCAAGCAATCTCCTAGGCACCAAGGCTGTTAGTGTTGAGTGAACATCCAAATTACATACTGATCCTAAAACAGAGGGCTGTATCAGGTCCTCCACAGAATGAGCATGAGACAAGGCGAAAAGGAAGAGTGATAATTGCTCTTCTTGTCCCAGACAGACTTATTTGCTTTGCAGAGCAGTGCAGAAAGGAGTCTTGAGGAACACAGATGAAAGCAAGCAAGGGTGGTGTGACAGAACGGGCTAAGTTAAGCACAAGAAATGCAAAGACCTGAAGATTCATTTTAACTATAGACCACAAGCAAGTTTTTTTATCCTTACTCTGCTATGGGAGCAAGGTCCAATGTTCAGAGGCAGAGACTAGGCCAGCTGGAATACTAGGCAAGCTTAACTGCATCTCCAAAAAGCTTGCTTTGTGCTTTTCAACACCACACTTGCTTGAAACCAACTAATGAAACAGAGCAGGAACAGCACTGGTTCAACTGCTTGGTGCCAAGCCTCCCTGAAAGCCAGGGCAGAACAACCAGACTTTTAAGCTCTTCTGGTACTTGGAGATAGTGCCAAAACCTGCCCTGGTTCTTGCACCAGAGACAGGAACATTTTCTGGCAGCAGGAACGACAACTTCACTGGTAAGCTGAAGCAGCCTGACCTAAAGGCCCTGTGAGCATGGAAACCTGGAGCATATTCTTCTATAAAGCCCTGTCAGAGCACAGTTGCTTGTAGACTCAGCCTCCCACCTACACTCTACTCCTTGCCTAAAAAAATCCCGTTCCTTATTCCTTCTCAGCAGCGATGACAGGCAGAATGCATCCAGGCCTAGAGGGGACAGGCAAACGCCCCTCAGCAGCCCCGACTGCCCATCTAGTGAGCAGCTTCCCCCACCTCGTGGGCAAAACAAGAACTGCAGTGTTAGAAGACAGCTGCTTTTCCTCACCAACTTTTTCATCCTGTTGCCCCCCTAACACAAGCCAAGATCGGGATGGCTTCTTGCCAGCAAAGAGCTTAAGCACTCCAACACCATCTCCTTTGTCACCCTGCAGGCCGTGCCTCCTACCAGAGAAACGCCTGGGGGAAAAAAATAAATTAAACGTGCGTGTAAAGGCAGAGATCTAACAGATCTAAGCAAGGGGCCCAGGGCCAGCTCTTGCACAATAAACTCAAAGCATTGCCTCTACATACCCAGAGCTTTGCTGTCACCCAGTGCCCCTGTTCTCCCACCAAGATCCCCATGGGAACCACAGAAGATCCTGAATGAGCAGAGAACAGAGATGTGAAGACATTTTGCTCCTCTCTGGCTAAGGTCAGGTGATTGTGCCTTTCAGTGCTACTTGTATCCTGGCTACTTGTATCCTGCAAAGGGTAGTCCTCTTTCCCATGCTGTATATAAAAAGACTGACTGAAGGCTCATCCAAACCAGGGACTCCAGACTTGGTATTAGCCGACTAACAAAGAAACAGGGATGAGTAACTCAACTGCTGAGGCCCTGGGCCATAGGGTCTGTTCCATCCAGCCAGAGGGAAGTGTGCCCAGCAGAGAAACCCCAGTTTCAGACAGTTTCTCTTTGCTCAGCCTCACACATTATTCCAGGCACCAAACTGTCCAGAAAATTAACAGACTGTTCCTGTCTCAGGCATCCTACAGGCAAGCAGCAGCACCAAACTCTCCTCATCCAGTATCAAGTCACCCATCCCACTGATCCACAACTTAAGACTCCTGTGACTGCATCAGGAGGTCACAGGCACAGACAGAAGCATATATGGGCTGTGCTTGCTCCCTCTTAACACAGGGGCCCCTGAAGCAGGTGGCAGACACGAGAACAAGCTACAGTTTGCCTTCTAACATTACATACCAGCCTGGATTAACAACTTGATTCTTCTTCCTCCTCCCTCCACCCCACCACAGTCAGACCTTCCAGCATCGCTGCTCTTGTGCTTTGGGCTTCTTGCCAATTTACCACTGCTCAGCTGAAAGCAAAGTGCAACACCATGTCCCATTCCAAAACGCAGGACAGGGAAGCCAGGCAGAAGGAACAGACAGATGTGCCTTACCAAGTCCTCAACCCACATCTTCACTACAGACACAGATATCCTTCAGGGCCTCTCCTGCTGCTAACACCACACATCTTCTAGATTAGTTCCCTACCCTGTAATCACACCTTCAAGTGAGTTCTGTTCCCAAGGCTTGCTTGGAGTCAAGTCTGCCAGCTGCCCACCACACTGCCTTCCATTACCCACATGGAAAAGGTGGCAGCTCCCCCACATTCAGGGGAGGTAGTCACAAACACTGTTGCTTTATACACCTCAAAATTCCTCAGCAAAGCTTCACATCAACCATGCTAAATGAAAAGCAATGCTGCTGGGACTGTCACTGCCTGGCCACTTCCATAGTCCTTCTGATTTTACTTTCCTAGTCTGTAAACATTAATCAGCTCCTGTCCTGTTTTGACAGAGACCTTGTCTTGGTTTTGTGCTTGCACAGAGCCCCAGTCCATGGCTAGGACTTTTCCAGTGTGCCAGAACCACTAGGTCTCCTTCACTTGCTACATGCCTGAGTTTCCAGTTACTTCTGGGACAGTTCCTCGAGGCTGAAGCCGTTTCTAACTCATGTTTCAGCTCCCTGCATTTATTAAATTCCAGTTTCAGTAGTCTCCAGGTAGGCTACATGCAGCATCAAACTCTTTGACCAGATTATGAAGCAAGAGGGTAAGCTGGGACCCAACAGTCCTCCCCTGCTGCTATACTGCTAGCCCCAGTGACCAGCTTCGATGTGAATTCCAAAGAATATGTAAATATTCAGCTTACCTTGAGCTTGTTTTTCCAGGTAGGGTTTCAAGAAAAATAGTATCAGATGCTTTATCTAAGACCAGCCCCTAGAGCCCTCTCACTTGCAAAGCTCAGTATTCCTACCATGGGATCAGGTTTATTCAGGCATCAACTGTACAAACTCACATCACTTCCCTGCAAAGGACAACATATTTTCTGGGCTCTTCTTCTCCTGCTTCCAACTTCAGATTAAGTAACTTGCTACTTCTGGTTATAGAGAGGACTCAGCATTCAGTTAGAAACCCACTTCTACCTGTTACAGATCCATTACTGGATCACACTGATGAACTGTGTGAGCATAAGGTCTTCAAAAAAAACAACCCATTTAATCCTGTCAGCTGTGTGACAGTTTGCTACTTAGAAGTTTTTCAAATAGAAACTACCTCTCTGGGTTTTGCTGTTTTCACCTGCAGGACTTGCTCACTGCTGAAGAGGTACTCAGCATGTGTAAAAAGTAATTTACTCTCTGCTTACAGCTCAGCCTACATCAGGATGCAGCTTCTGGAGGCTTGCTGCAGTGCTCTGTCATGAGAGTAAGCTTATTGCTTGGATTGCTTCCCTTCCCCCTCTTCCCTTTTGGGATATGTATCACCTTTATTTAGCTCATACTGCACTCCCTCATTGCCCCTGGGAACTGATACATCTCCCCTGGTCCCTACTATTTCTGAATAAAGGTCCCTTGAGGCCCACCAAGCATATTTGTTCATTCATTCTCTGAACGTGCTGAGGCACACAAGCACATACACGGACACGTGCTTAGAAAGGCCTCTTACCTGATTTGTATCAAAGCCTCTGCAATTTGGAAAGGGGAAAAAAAATAAAAAAAGGCAAAAAATAAAAAAAGACCTTGTAAGGCAAGAGATTTCTAGTTAATTATTTCAAAATCAAGTCATTTCCAGTAGTGCTGCTGCACCATAATAGCACTACTTTCTCATGAATTACTGGTTCTGCTTTGTCTTTTATTCTCCACCTGCATTCCCACAGCCCCTTCTCCAAACAGCATTCGTAAGGGTTCTTCTTTCCCCTTTTTGGCTGCCATTCTGCTTTTTTATTGCCCTCTTTTTTCTGCAGTCTTCCAAGTGGCAACAGCAAGCCAGTTCATAGCACAGCTCTCCCAAGCAACACTGCCATAAACTAGTTTCCCTACTGGATGGTGAACAAAATGCTACAAAGGGGATCAGTCTGTTTTCAAACCGCTGGGGAATAATTTACGAACAGGGAGGAGATCAAAAGAAACCAACTGCAACTTCTGTTCAAGGAAGGGCAAAGCGACAGAACACCATGCTGCTTAGCCCTTCTTCCCCCTCACCCCCTAAGGCTCCCCCTTTTGCTCTGCTCTCCCTCCCTTCTTCCTTCCCATTAACCTTCTCCAGTCTTTTCACCTTAGTATTTACAGCCACACTGACTAAGGGGCCTTTGCTAGCCACCCACTGAGCTTGCTGACCATGCTTCTCTCTTAACAGCACTTGCTAGACTTTATTAGATTAGCTAGAGAGTTTTGCATTCCACACAGCGGAGTGCTGAGGGAAAAGCAAAACTGGAGCAAAGCAAGCAGGGGAAAAGAGGGAGATCGCTCTAGTACATGCTATAAGCCCTTCTAACCTCACATCAGCTTCCATTCTGACCTGTAGCTAAAGGGCCTGTCCTCAAGGACAACTTCTGCCAGACACCTAAGCAATAAGGTAAGAACCTTACATACAGTGCTGTCCATTTCAGACTAAGAACTCTGCTTCCCATCTGCTCAACACAAAGCCCACAGCATACCAGCAGCCTCCCAAGAATTACAACCTCCCGCCAAGCTCCATCTCTGCTATAAGAACGTCTGCCCCTACCATGTGGGGGATAAAGATCCATTTCCTGCCCAAAACTTTGCCGTTGATGTTTGCAGGGGTCACTAAGCAGCGGCCATCTTGACAGCCATGTGAAAAATCCCAGGCTGTAATGTTCCTTTGCAGTCGGATCAAAAGGGCAAGTGTTAGATGGCTCTCAGCAACAGGAGCCTGGCTTACAAAGGCAGCAGGTGGCCAAAGATGCAGCTCTTCAAAGCTTTTCCAAAGGTGTGGGCCACTAACCTGCTGGAATGCTTTCGGCATATTCCCCTGGGTGCCAATCTGCAGATTTTGAGAACTAGTCTGAGGACAAAGCCAGCCCCAGCTGCAAACTAAACCACACACCCAAGCCAGGGAACCAAGCAGCATATCGGGGCACTTACTTCAGTACCTTAGTGAAGACTCACGAGCCCAAGTTCAAGCACCAATACGTGCTATGTCCCAACAAGCCACTGAATTGAGGGCAAACCAGTCTACCAAAGCAGACCTAGGCCAGACTCCTGCTTAAACGTCACTGCAACCAGGCCTAATCTATTCAGTTAACAGATCAAAAAGAATATTGTTCTAGCTGCCAACTCCAAAGACTCCCTCTGGGATGTAAGAATCAGATTTCTTCCCCTGCTCCTGAAATTCTCACTGGCAAAAGATTCTTCAGCTGAAGAAACCAAAAACATCCTTAGCTATGCACGAGGCGGAACCAAATCCCCCTCCTCCTGCAGTGGCACCTGTGCTGCAGGGTTAGCAGAGGTCAAACCCCAACACCTCCAACGGGTCAGAACTGACCGAGATGCACACAAAACACAAACCATCACGCTGGCATCTATTGTGTTTCCAGCGGTGCTGGTGGTTTGCCTGAACTGGGCTCAAACAAGTTCAGATAGGTTAGCCAAGATAGAGTTACTTCTTGCTGCCTGGCCAGGGGTGTTATTTTCAGGGTAGGATCCAAAGTCACAGAAAAACTGCAAGTCAAGAGTGAAAACAGTTTTACCAGCTCCATTTCCCAGAGCTGCAAGCTAAGCAGCCTCTCCCACAGTGCTGCAGCAGCCTTCAGACCTCGTCTCTCTCCCCATCATGATCCATCTTCTACAGACTACGAAGCCAGCTCTGCAAACCTACAGGTTTTCAGTAGTGCTTGAGAAGATGGCAAAAGGAAGATGTGCCACTAAAATGTGTCAGGGATGTGATTCAAAGGATGCAGTTGAATAATTCAGGTTCTAACTTTAGGAGGGGTTTAAAGGGCAAGGGGAGAAGAGGAAGAATGTGTGGGTTTTATTTTTGAGTTTGGTGGTTGGTTTTGTTTTTTCCAAAATGAGCGAACAATTGGCAGTGTATCTTGCCATACCACATTCAGACTCAAAAAGAAAAAAACTGATTACACATAGTAATGTTGAAGCACAACATAAACACGTCTCTACTACTCTGAACAATGTCAGGTGTTAGAAATACCAGTATTCTTTTAATTCAAGCAGGGAACTATTTTAAGCTGGTGGTTTCCCTTTAAGCATTCCTCTGCATTGTTGGAAACATAAACACAAGGGTTTCATTTAATGCATGACTGCCAGAAAGAAAAAAACCAACTACTTCAGTTTCCCTGAATAAAGCATAAGAGGTGGTATGTATTAGGTATGTTTGTGGTTCTCTGTCTGCAGGTACAGAAAACTGATAGCAGAGAAACAAGCAATGAGGAAGAAGGATGGTTCCATCAGCAGGACTTTCCAAGGATTATCACAGTCCCCTGGGCATCATAATATGCCTGTTCCTGCATTACTTCTGTGCGTTTCATCATGTTCTCTTAAAGCAGAGGAGAGGTGACACCCTATCCCTCACTGATCTTTCCAGTGCTCATACAGTTAAAAGTGCTGCACTGACTTGAGTAAAGCTCCTATCGCTGTCAGGCAAAGGAAAGTATTAACCTGTTTCACAGATGGGGAAACATGCACAAAAGCTAAATTACTTGCCCAAAGCCATAGGATGACTTAGTGATAGTGATGCCTTTACCACAGGGTCCACCCCGGCTGTTCCAGGGCTTTTTACCAGATCAAAACCAGGGAAGCTGTGAACTTGCTCATTTGTCTTAATCATACAAAGGTGCTTTGCTTCTACATTCATCTGGAGTCTGAGACTGAGATAGAGAGGAAGGCAGAGGGGAAAGAGGGGAGCAAAGCAAGGGCGTTTGTCTGTTAGCTAATAATTCTACAGAGCTCACATAGCAGTCGCACAGCTACTGGATTTCTTATAAAAAAAAAAAACAGTTTTAAGAATTGGGGATGGCAGGGATGGCTGCACAAGGCCTCGTTCTTCACTGCAAGCAAGCAGAAAAGCAATGACTGCACCTTCTTGCAGAGATGCTGTATCTAATACAGAGGGGAACTGGAAACTTCATCTGCTATCCTACACAGGGATTAAAAACTCATCCCTCCCCTATCCGCCCATGCTCCCAGGCACCCCCCACACAAAAAAAAAAAAAAAAAAAAAAAAGCAAAAAACCGACACATAGATTAAAACACGAACTCTTCATGAAACTCCTGTGGAGCACCTACATCCTGAAACACAATCAGAGGAGCACAAGTGGCAGCAGGATTCCCGCCACAGCTGCCCAATGGCTCAGCACGCTGCTAAAGTTGCAGGGCATGAGCTGGACGGAACAGGCTGCTGAGGGAAGCGGGAGCAGGGCTGCTGAGCTCTCCACTGCGGCAGCAGAAGGCCGTAAAAAAGGAGAGGATATTGGAAAAAGAGATTGCAGCCTCACTGTGCACATCCGTGCCTACCAACTGTCCTGCTGGGGCACCCGTCGCACGCACACATGCTCACCCTTCGCGTGCTTCTGCCTCTCTGCCCCCCACCCACTCTCCTGTCGGGTTTTGCTCATGTTCACAGAGACAGGCAGCAGGCACAAGTCACTTTAAAGTTCAGTCCTTCCAAGGGTATGCACCAGTGAGATTTGAGAGACATTTGGTGAGGCCTAAGTTATTTAAATTAAGAGTTACCTTCAGGAGAAAAGTTTTAGGCTTGGGTCCTCTCTTCTTGGGCCCATACAGCTCACGCTCTCGTTCCCTTTAGGGAGTCAAATTTGTCAAGAAGTTAAAACTTTTCCCATAGGGAGAAGCAGAAACATACAAGTTAAATAAATAAAACAGAAAAAAAAGGCTGGACGCCCTTTCCCGCTCACCCACCCAAAACCAAGCCTGCTGCAGTCCCCCCCCCAGCCCGGGGTGGGGGATGAGCACTCACTTCTGCTCGAAGGCGGCGATGAGGCGGGAGTCCAAGATGTTCTCTTCGGGCTCCCAGGTGCTGTACCTGCCAGGGGCGCGGGCAGCGGGGGTGACACACAAGCGGAGGGGTTAGCGCCCGAACCCCCCACAGCCGCACACAGACTTCCCATCCCATCCCTCCCGCAGCCCCGGGGGCAGGCCCCTCCGGGCGGGATACACTTACTTGATGGCCCAGCCTTTCCATTTCACCAGGTACTCGATGCGCCCCTACAATACACGGGGAAGAGAAGAGAAGGGTGGGGGG
>JANHGL010023095.1:43277-77735 GCA_024611195.1 Ceyx melanurus | reverse complement strand
GGTGCTCGCAAGGCTCCGCGATGGAAGGGAAAGGTGGGTCGGGGTGCGGAGAGCGGGGGGGGCGGCGGCGAAAGGACCGCAGTGGCCGGGCCGGGTGCGCGGCACGGGGCCGGGAGCAGCCGAGCCGTGCCGCTGTGGTGGGTCCATTGCAGCACCGGCGGGGAAGCGGGCTCGGGAAGGCGCTTCCCTGCCCACTCCGGCGGGTGGTATTCAGTCAGCTGCGCAGGGGAGTGTGGTGAAGGGTGATGTTTGGTTGGTTGTTTTGGGTTTTGTTTTATTTTTTTGTTTTGTGGTTGTTTTTTGGGTGGGTTTTTAAATATGTTTTATTTATTTTCCTTTAGGGTGAAACAGATGTTAGTTGGTGATTTGTTTTCTTAATGCTAAGGATTTGCATAATAAATATGAGGTCTGTCCCATGATTTTTAGTCAGCGATGGGGAGATTTTTAAGCGATGAAAAGCATTTCATAATTAGAATGGCTTTAACAATTTTTTTTTTTCAGAAACCAGAAGAATAGGGCTGTAAAGCTCTGCCCTCATTACGTTGCATATTTAACACATCAGAACATCTTGATAAATTAGGAGAAATCCAATGAGTATTGTGCTATTGAACTGTCCATCCTAGAAAGAGGAAATAATTAAATATTTACTTGCCTACCTTGTGTCTTTGCATATAAAGAGACATCATATCTAAGCCAGATATATCCCTTCATGTTGAACATATATACTTTGTTACCATACATGGCTGTGTAGTTCTGCATGTTTATTTACCTGCCTACCTCTACAATTGCATCAGACATCATGCATTCAACTGGTACATGAACTCAAAATCTGTAAATGTTAATTGCCAGTGAAATATCGATATTAAATTGGTCCATGTAGTGGAGGGGCTAGTTCCCACCTAACCCCAGCTGACAGCCCTCCTGTATAACACAAATCTGGTAGCTGTTTGAGAGCGATCAAGGCTGTGGGAGAATATGGACTATATTAATTCAAGGAAAATGATGGTAGCCTTGTATAACACAATACTACATACCTTCCAGAGAGCTGAGCAAGCTATATTTAAACCCTCTGGTTTATTTTTGTAACTATCTTGTCAATCAGGGCTATAGTTCTCCTGTGTGGGAATATCTGATTATATGCTGATTAAGGAAGGAAGCTATTTCAATCATATGGAGGCAGTATGTCCTATAAAGTACAGTTTCTTGTGGGCAGTGATCAATAGAATTACCAGGGCTTGAGGATAGTTAAACACCTTTTTTTTTTTTTTTAAAAAAAAAAAGTGTATCTGCAAAGATTTGACTCTAGATTGAAAACTCACAGCAATCCTGTTAGCCTTGATATTTATTGGAGGGGAGGCAGGTGGGCTGGCTCTCCATGCTGCTTTAACAGTTAACCTGAGATGTGACACCTTTAACTTTTTTGCATGTCCTACTGGTAGATGTCTTGATGCAAATCAAACAGACAATGACTTTAGTGTAACATGTTACGTGCCTTGTCATGCACTACACAAGCAGGAGAAAGGCTCTTCATAGAACTTCTGATGGATCTCATGCAGCTGGAGGAGTTGTGCAGGGGGCAGAAAGGTATAATCTGTGAGGAAATAAAAGAAAAAAGGTCCAGCTAGCTGGTGGCAAAAGCAGTACCTGAGAGAGGGTCACCTGATTCCTGTGTTGTGCAAATAGATAGCGACTGTTAGAATGCAGTCACTGCCTGAGCTGGCAATGAGCAGCTGAACAAGGCAGCCTTTCAGACCACTGGTACCCGTGTTTATTGGTTGCAGATAAGCTCCACAGCAATCTATGTTCCTGGTCTCCTGGCTTTGGTGGAAGGGTTATCAGGGGGTGAGACGACCCCAGGAGTCAGTACCATTAAATTTTTCAAAAAATTCTTGGCAGTTTGCTCTTACTGGAGATTTTCCTTGATGGGTAGAGTTGGGGAGCAAATACTCTGTGTTTCCTCTATGCAGAAAAAAAAAGGGCTATTTAGAGAAAACCCAGCAGAAATCAAGGTACCAGAATGGGACAGGTTCAAAGTACAAATGACCTTAAGGGTAAAACACAAGCAGCTTTGACATCTTAATAGGAAAATTAGAAGGCAGAAGTTGTCTGCTCACAGCAGGGATCCAGTTGTGTTGGCACAGAAGTAATTCTTGAAATTTGCTTAGTGTTGAAGTAGCATGAGAAGGCCTGTGGTGTGTAGACCTAACAGACTAATTTTGTGTACGTGTATAGAGAGGCACGATGCAGGATGTCTCCCCCATGGGAAGGTATGAGCCTAAACCTTTCACATCTTCATCTCTTGTGGCTAAGCCTAGGTGGACTCACAACTGCATTGCCTTACTAGGGACTTCTTCACAATTTATTTTCATTACTAACCAAGCCTCTGCATTGCAAGTCCTGTGTTACAAGATTGCTGCTTGTATATGGTGTGTCTTTTGTATACAGAAGTCATCCCTTGCTTTTTAAATACTTCCTCCTTAGCCCTTCTCCCACCCTGCCAGTCTTCCTCAGTGCAAATCTTAGAACATCTCAAACTCAGCGTTATGCAGATACTGGGATAGAGTGTGCGCTATATTAAGCAACATAAAATCTGTTTAAGAAAACTACCTTCTGGTCCCTGAATTCAGGTGTCCCTGCTGACTGTTGTGGATGTTTTTGTCTAGAAGTTGCTATCCCAGGACAACTTGATTGTCTGAATGTGGCTGGTGCTGATGTTTTCCAAAGCCTGCAGAGCTCTGTAAGAGGGGAAAAGAAAAAAAGCTAAAGGCCCATCTCTGGTACTGCTCTGAGCAGCCACAGCTGATTTCACTGCTTGGACTCGCTCATGAGGATGAGGGGAGAAGGACATATCCTAGTTTTTGCACAATGTAGTGCAGGACTAAGAACTCTTCTGTTGTTAGGACTGTTTCAGTATGAGCACAAGAGGAGGGTCCTGGTGTTAGGCTGAGGAGGAGGTGATGGTGCAGCATGTGCCTCCTTCCAGTCCAACTGGAGATGAACATCTCTATTTCCTGCTAATTTCAAAAAGGTAAATAATTGTAATGCTCTAGATTGTGATGTTAACACATCCTGGTGGTTTAAAAGTAACATTTGGCCTCATCTAGTGCTAGTGCTTCTTTCACTTACTCTGCTCTGCGCATTCACTGTCTCTGAACATTTTTCAGCAGTGAGAAGCTTAAAAGTTGTAACTGCTCCCAAAGCTCATTAGGAAATGGGGGAAGGGAGGGCATTGTGAGTGAGAATTTGATTTTTTGCATCTTCTGCCTGATCCCTGTTTTCTGAATCTCGCCACTACAGCAGTTCCTGTAGGCTGCAGCAGTAAGCGATACCACGCCAGGCATCCCAAGGGCTGGGCTTTGCCAAAACTAACAATAGTTAATGTGGAGGTTAAGGAATACTTGGTATTTCGCCAGATTCTTCAGTCACAGTCAGAGATGCTTAGCAGGGGAAGAAACGTCACACAGTGATGTTTAGTCTTAGAGGCTGGGGAAAAAAAAAAGAGCCAATCAAGAGTCAAGCTGCACAGTGTGGAATGTATTCCTGGGCTTCTGGATGGAGTAGAGAGGAACTGCAGGGTAGCCTTGCTGCAGGGAGGGCTTCCTTGGGAGGTGCTGTACCCTTTTCTGTAGCTCTAAAGACATGGGGGAATCTCTTTTCTGACAGTGAGAGGTAAAAGACCTATTGCTACTTTTATTTTGTCTGAAGTGGGGATTGGGGACTTTGTGTCAGTGTTGCACCAGGGGGTAGAGGCGTGCTGCCTGCTGGGCTCTTCTGCAAGGGCTTGGACAGTTCTTCGTGCTCTCTGTCTTCATTGATGGTCAGTGCTGGGCACTGGTGACCCTGGTGAAGTTTTACTGCCTGTGAGACAGACTGCTGACAGCACAGGATGCATGGTATTAGCTGGGGAATACAGCAGGTCTTGTTAACTGGTCCAGTGGGACAGCAAATCTCAAGCACGTTGTTGGCTGTCACACTGAGATCTGGAGGTGCTCTTGTCAGGCTTCTCAGCTATGGTCCTGCCCTGTTGGATAATAATGTCAGGTTGGAGAGACATCATCTACGCAGTGGATCTTCCCTCTAGAATACCATCCTTGTGGCTCAGGAAGCTGTGTTAGAAGCCAAGGGTTTTGACCCTAACGACTCTCTTCTGCTGGAGAGTTCCAAAGCAGCAGGGATTTGAGAAGTCTGTAGAGGACCTTTCTGCAGAAGACTTTCCCAGGCAGATGCTGCCACAGTAGTGCAATCTAGTCACAGTCTCTTTCCAGGCACCAAGGCTGGGAACAGGCTTTTTGCTTTTGCAGAAAAGCCACACTGCTGCTGTTCATAGGCATGCAATGTCCAGGCCTTTTAAATGATGTTTCATAAACAGCAGAAAGATCCAGTTTACCTAGGGCATGGATTTGCCCTCCTTGGGAGTGGCAAACAGGTCTGAGCTCTTTGCATCTTGCTGTCTTATGGATAAGTGAACAGGCAGAGTGGATTTGATCCATTTGATCCTCACTGGAGCTGCTCTGAAGCCTTCTTGGCTGGAGTCAGAATCATGGCCCAGCTTTCTCTGCACAGCTGCCTGCATGCTATGCCTGTAAAGGACAGAATCTTCACCTTGAAGAACTTGTGATCAAAAGGCAACAAGAGCCATTGAGTGCTAGGATTGCAGATGGGCTTTATGGACAAGGTGAGAGAGTGTGGCAAGTGAAAACATGTAGTCCTGGAGATTGCTGTGCATTGTTCCCACCTTTGTCATCATCTTCAATAATCTTAATGCTTTTATAAGATCTTAGTGATCCCAGCTGTATGGGACTCTCACATTAAAACTTACTTCATCATGTGTCTTCTTGACATGTGTATTTGTTAGAGGTGAGTCTGCAGCACATATTGTTGGACATGTGTTGAAGTAATGCAGACTGCTTTGGGAAAGACCAGGTCACACAAGTCATCTTGGTTACTTCTTGTAATGGAAACCAACTTGTGGTATAGCCATGTTTGTTAGAAAACTGCTTTTTTTTGGGGGGGGGGGTGGGGGGGGAATGCTTGCATCTCTGTCAAGATGGTTAGAGTCTTATCTGAGCAGCTCATTTTCCATAGAGGAGGTAGCTGCATGACCTCTGTCTCTCACAGTGATCTGCTGTGAGAGATCCAGGATGTGTTACTGAAACCAACAGCTCTCAAACTGGCTGCTCGAAGTTTGACACAGGGAAATGTGTTTGGGAATGTAAATAAATGGCCTCATTGATTTATTTTGCATCTCTGCTGCTCTCCAAGATTTGTATTTCCATATGGGTACCAGCTTTCTGTAGAGCAGGGGAATGTTTTGATTGCCAGACCCTTAACACCTTATCCCTGGGTCTGGTGTGGGGTGCTGTGAAGATTGCTGTGCCTCAGTCTCAGTCTCCACTGAAAGGTGTGGGGTGGAGGGTGTGTGGAGTGCAAGGTACGAAGCTAGCACTGCATGCATACTGTTCTTTAATGTGTTTCAGAAAGAGTGAAATGTACGTTTCTCTTACACTAGAGATTACACTGAATGCAGCACAAATGTGACTGTGTCCTAAGAGGGCTCAAAGATGGTAAGAGCACAAGGTTGCTGTGTGAGACTAGCAAATGAGCAAAACTTGGCTATGTGCTGCCATCTAGAAGAGCAGATAATGGTCCAGTACCTTTATTAACTATCAGCTGGTAGCTGCTGAAATCCTGTGGGCAAGAGCCTGCAACTTCTGGATAAGATGATGACACAAGCCTATCTCATACTGGGCGAAGTGGAACCCAGAAAGCATCTGTGCTCTAATGGGCCTCATCATGAGGAGGAAAAAGTAAGTGGCAATGCTCACATCCCTTCATACTTACAAACCCACCACGTTACTAAAGCAAAGGGGAAAGAGGACCCTAGTAATAGGCTTAAATGATACAGAACCAGGAGGAGGACTTAGTCATCTGGCTATTAAAATACCCTAGAAGCAGACAAATTCCTCCACTCTGCTTCCACAAGTTACGTGGGAGCTGTGGAAGTTGCATTTAGCCTGAATGAAATGCTGGAGTAATTTAAAATTATTAATTTTTTTTTTTTTAATGCATTAAGCTGTTCTGACGTACCATTTATACGTATAGTGGCTGGAAGCGTAATCTGTGGATACTTTGAGTAATGACCTGCATGCAGCTGTTTCATCCTTAGTTCATTTAGGGTTCAGAAATTTAAAAAACAACTTTTTTTTTAAGCAGTATTTTTCAAAAGGCTTAGCTTACCGCAAGATTTTTCTTATCTGCTCTTATCTTTCCCTTTCTATCTACTCAGTTATTCAAATCTTGTCTGAATCGCATTCATTTCTAATGTGCCATAAAACTTGATATGCAAAAGCTAGTTATTTAGGGAGAACTGCAAACACTATTTTAGTCTGTGTCTTTTGACCTATAAATGAGGTAACGTGATTAATTTTTACATGCAGAGCTTGGTGTTTATTAGCATGGTAAAAGGTAATTTGACAATGAGAAATATTCCTGATGGGCATAATAATGAATGCTTTCACTCAAAGTATAAAGATTTTAATAATGTTGTTATACTGAAATGATTGAAGAGAGAGTTTACTATTTTCCTGTTAGTGATACAAAGATGTTGCCTTTTTTATAGCTCCTATATCCCTGCCTCTTTGAAATGTTCTTCGTGCTCAATAAGAGTACAAATCATCATGCTAATTCATTGAGTTTCTTCTGCTGGGTCGCAGGTTTGGATGAACCTTATGATTCGATACTTATGCAGGATACACATTGAAAGCGACAGCTTTTGTGTTTTCTTCAGATTGAATTAAACTATTTACGGTGTCATCATGTTTCAGTGGAGATCCTGTGGCTTGAGGTGATGGCTGCTCAGTAGAGCTCGGGAGCAGGGCTGCGGTGTGCCCCGAGCCACGCGGCTGAGGGAGGGCTCTGGGTGCACTGGGATGTGCACTTGCAGAAGGAAGGTGTTTTACTTGCTATTTTTAATCACCTCTTGCAAAGCAGGAAACCAGGAAAGTATGGAATAGCGTTTCTAATTTGGAAAACTGTGGGTTGTTTTGGTTTTGTTTTTCTTGAGCTGTGTGTGCTGCTTCCTCCTCTCCTGGAAGCTGCTTTAGACTGGCTTTATCCACCATCAGCCTTCAGTAGGTAAGGTTAATTTACTGAATGTAGCTACTTGGAGGGCTTATGAAGAAAAGCCAGAAGTGCTGAATGTTTTATTGGTGTAATGAGGGAAGGTTGCCTTGCTTCTCAGTCATAGAGAATGTATTATTAATGCAAAAAACACTTCCCTTGAATTTAATGCTAGCTCCAAAAGAGGCTAACAAGCAAGAAGGTCTCTTCATGAAGATTGAAGCTGATCTGGTCACAAAATCTTATTCCATACTTACTCCAACACAAAGTGCTATAGCTGATTTGTACTTTAATTATGTTGGAATAGAGATCTTGAATTCTCTTCAGTTGACATTGATCTCTGATATGACTCTCTAGAGGATCTTGAACTTTAAATCTCATTCTGAATTATGCCTCTTCTTCCTCCCAATTGAATATTGGTCTATACTCACTTTTCATATCCAGGTGTTCATTACTTGGGGTATTGAAGAGTTGGATCCAGATGTCTTGGCTGGAATTTGGCTGTGATTTATCAGGGGGAGGGAATTATGGGTGGCTGTGCTGTTTGAAAAATCAAACTTGTATGAAATTCAGCAGTGGACTAAACTTTTGCCTTAAAGGACAGATCATGGAGCTTCATACTTTATTGATGTGCCCTCCTGAATGTGTATTTTGGGGGAGAACTGTAGTGAGTATAAAACTTGTCTGGTCTTTAAATAAGAACATCTTGCAGTAATGGCTTTAGTATGGTAAGAAACAATTCTAAACCACCAAAATATTTAATATATCCAGTATTATTGTTTCATCATAGGTGGCACTGGAGATTCAGCTTAGTTTTCTGAAACTCTAGGAAAAGATGTACAATATGATTTCATTCTTTACTTGAGAATCCTTGCACCCACTGTGCTTGCAATGATGCAGAAGTGTCCATTTTACTGCTGCTTTAGAATAACCCCAAATTCAGTAAACAAAATAAGAAAAATGTATAATCCAGCACCTTCTGGTTTATGGAGAAACCAATATTACTTGTACATAAAGGGAGACTTGACTTTCCTAATTTGGTAGTAACAAGCTATTGCAGCATATCTGGGTTGACAGTAGAATAAGCTTACTCACTAAGACCTGCTTTCTATATTTCCACTTTATTTGATCTCTTTGAAGGATGAATCTGAGCTTTTGAATTTTTTTTTCCCTAGCCTTAAATTTATATTTTAGTATTGACCAGTGCTCCAGGTATTCTGAAGTTGCCTGTTAACCAGTGCCACACATTATCAAATAGTTGCACTGATGAAGTCAGCTGTTAATTTTTTAACTTTTTATTTCTATAATTGTGTCCCAGTGGAGAAATTACATGCTGCAAATTGTAGACATTTTGTTGCCATATGAGAAGTGAGGGAGAAATCAGCAGAGAAGTTTAAGAATTACTGCCTTGAGTTTCCTCTTCCAGAGAAGATTTTAAATAGAGTCTGTGGAGCTACTCTGGAGTTGCACTTGTGTAGGTAAATTTGGCCAGTAGGCAAAGGCTGGGTCTCTAATGCCTTATCTAACTGAAAGCACAAAGGAAATAATACTGTTTATATGGTCTAAGTCCTATTTAAATGCCTTTAGACCTTAATAATTAACTACTTCAGTTGTAAAGGTTTGAAGGAGTTATTTTCTATTGGTTTGAGAGGATGTTAAAATAACAAATATTTATGGCTTATTTACCTTTTACTTCCACCACTTTGACAGCAGTTTACTTTATTGGTATGAATTATATAGCTTTGAGACTTCTGCTTTAGCAACTGCTATTAAAGTTGCTATATGGTATCTTTAAAAGTCATAATATCCCCCCATCTTAAAAATTACTATTAATTATGCTTTTAACAAGTGGCTCTGTGCTGAGACATGTCTCTGCCATTACTACTGAACATAGGACCAGGTATCTAGAATTACCTGTCAGTTTATTTGCATGATTCATCTCTCAGTAACATGCATTTCAGCCTTTCCTACCTAAAATGTATTTATAGTGCATTCCCCTCCCGAAATACCAGCATCCAGGAACAGCAAGACACTGGTGTGTTTTGAGTTTGGTTTTTTTGTTTGGTTTTGTTTTTTTTTAAACAGAAATGTTAAGGTTGAATTTTCTACCTCCTTTGATTAGAAAGTTCCCAGAAATAGTGAGGACAAGCCTGACATACTGAAGCAATGCAGGCATGCAGCCGTGGGCAGTATGCGGAGACAAAGAACAGAATGTGTTTAAAACCTTAATTATTTATAGTAAGCAAATACTGGGTTTGATTAAATTGTCCCTTCTGTAGCACCACCCAAAAGTTGATGACAGCAGAACAGAGTGCAGAAGTTAGCCTCATGTTCTGCTGTCTGTGAAACTGAGAACAAGGTATTGAGGCTGATGCTGAGCTTTGCATGTGTGGAGATCATCTAGTGCAAGTCAGTCAAATGGTAGGAAATTTTTGATTGGCCTGCTATAGACATACTGCTATACATATGAAAACATAGGCAGTTCCTTTTTTATTTCAAGGTTTTCAGGAACAGAGAGTCCAGAAGAGTCTTGTTGAATCTCAAAATCATTAAAGCTGGCATCACCACTACTGAATATAGCTTATGCTCATGTGGAACATGAATTTATACTCAGTAATCTTAAAGGCAAGGCTGGTGTACAGCTACTTTGCTGCTCTTGTCTTCCTGATATCATCTTTATTACTAAGAAATCTGCAAAGCAGTTTGTTTATTGAAACCAAATAGAGCATGTCCTGAATGCAGCTTTCCACCTTGTCTTGAAGTTCTGTGGTGGGCTTGGAGAATATTAGTGAAGACAGTGTAGGTGGACATATCCCACTTCTGTCCATCCCCCATTCCTTGACTTCAATTCTTCAAGTTTGGCTTGAAACCTGTCTGGGGCACCCAGGAGATGTGTTTTGGTGTTTTGTCTTCTCTCTGGCTCCTCAGTTGTGTGAAAACTTTGTCTTCTGCAGTTTCCTTGCCCATGGGCAGGAATGTGTCAGGGATTTCTGGTCAGCCTTAGGGGTAGTCAGTGGTCTAGCAAAGAACAATATATAATGGCTGTCTTCTGGTTGTCAGGAACACTGATCTTTTCTTCCACCTGTTTACAAAGGAGCTGCCTTAAAATCAGGTATCTTATTTCGCAGATAATCTGATTTCCTGAATTTTCTGTGCTCAATTGGATTGAACCCAGTATTTTTATTAATCATTGAGGCCAATCAAGGGCTTCCTGGACTCTGTACTTATTGATGGGTCCTGCCTTAGATCCATGAGAGTTTGTCGACGCCTGTGGTATTATGAACAACACAACTGAGATTGGAGACTCAAGTTTTTCAGTTGAATAATTTTACGGTTTGTTATTTTTGTGAGAAGTTATCACAATTGCCAATTCTTACGGATCTCTGAGGTACCATGGATTTCATAGGATGCTTTTAAGGCTTTTCCAGGTGGAGGCACATATGGACCATAAAGGTTTATAACTTTTTTTAGTTCTTGTATTATTTCCCTAATCAACCTTATAGCTCTCCTACCTGTTGAAGTATAGAGGCTAAATTAATAGGAAAAACAATTGTTTACAGTTTTCCATTTTAAACTTCCTTTTTAAGTGAGAAACAGTGCTGTTTGCCAGAAAAGGACAGCCACATAGCCAGGAAAACCTGTATCTCTTCTCTTCAAAAATACTGTCTTGTAGTCTGAAGTAACATATTTTAGCTTTAAATTATTACCATGGGTGGAGAAGAACAACAAAAATAATTTTAAACAGTAGTGCTTCAACTAAAATTTTTTAATTCATGTTTTTCCCTGGAATTCCCCATGACAGTTCAACAGAACAGCTCATGAAATTGCAGGTGTTACAATTGACTATATTGAGTATTTCTGTTCAGAAGATGTCAGATGTCAGTTGCAAATATCCTTCCTGTACTTCGCCAATGGTTACTCAGATGTCTTGCAGGGCCGTGTGACATTTAGGTCCATGAAGATGGCTGATCTGGCATCATCTGGATGGATTATTTTGTAGCTTTACCAAAAAAAGCATCACTCAAAAGACAGATTGCATCGCCTTCATTTGTAAACTACGGGGTTTTCACTCCATGTACCAGAATAGCCCCAGTTGGCACCAGTAGCTATGAACTATGTATATCTATAGTGATGCTATAGGGTACCAGAAATAGTGACCAAGGTGGCTATTGGCCAATGGCTGCTGCATGCCCTGAGTCTAATGAATTTAAAAGCTCATGTAGCTCCTTGAGGGGAAAATGCAATCAGATTGTCTCTAATTATGACCCCAGATGATGATGATAGAGCAATCCAGAAATAGCAAAGCATGAGCAGTCAACTCTTTTGACATGAGACAAAGCTGGATGGGTCTGGTATTGGATCATTTTTCACTGAAAGGCATCTTGAACTTTTCCTTCTGTTCCTGAAGGAGTCAGTTACAGCTACATGAGAAAATAAAACAGCTCCTGCTTCTCTGGTAGATAAACCTCTTGGCTCACAGCTCAGCTCCTGCTGGCAAAATAAGTGTGAGAATGGAGAGTCAGAGTTTCACATAGCTGTGCCAAGTCCAAGTCACCAGCTTGTAAATCATTGTTGTTTGGCCCTTTCTGTCTGTACCTTACTGTGCATGGGGACTATGTCAGTATGGATCTGTACTCCATGTGAAATGGCAGGTTGGCTGGTGCTTGGACAATATGTGTTTGTGTGCATTCTGAGGTTGGGGCATGTCTTCATTCACTTACATAGGAGTTGTATTGGGAACCCAGTGCAGTTTTAGTGTCTCTGTTCATCTGAGACCTTTCTTGGGTAGCATTTGCCACTTGGAAGTGGTCAAATCCAGATATTGAGGTGTGTTGCTGGCCAAAAGCTTTGAAAGGAGGTATTGCTGGTGATAAGGAAGTGAATGGTACATCTGAATTAAGTCCTACCTCTGAATTTCATGTGTTGAAATTACTTAAACCCTCTCTGTGGTGCTGAATGGTATGACAATTGGTAAGGTAATACAGCCCTGAAAGCTGGTCACTGATTTAATGTTTTCTACTACTAATCTAAAAGGTTTTGAGCCATCTATTAAAGCATCTGTTTACCTCTAGTCTAGGGTGGTGATGCTAGCTCCCTCTTTCTGAAGTTCACAGCTCAAAGGTGCTTACTGAAACATGTCAGATGAGTTTAATGAGATGCATCCCATGCCAGCTGCAACTATGACTAGCAAAGTTTACCAGTTGTTTTTTGGATGATGGATCCTGAGAGTTTTTCAACACTTCAGCAACAAATAGAATGGCAGTGTTTAATAACAGAAGGCAAGAGAGCATAGTGTCATGCCTGGAGGCATGTAGTAGTGCTGCAACATTGTAAATGGTGGTCAAAGATTGTCAAAAGATGTAAGTACATCTAAACTGTTTGGCAGGATGGACAAGGACATCAGGAAACTTCTGTTGGGTGATGTGTGTGTTTGTCTTACAGGTGATTGCTATTGTAACATGTTGTCTTCTGCGTTTTTTCCTCTCTGTTGTTGCCCCTCCTGTGTTTAGGCAGTAGTCTGGTATGAGTCTGATATCATAACATCCCTCCACTGCCTCAGACAAAGGCTCTAATCTTGTCAGTAGTAAAAACTGTGATGCAAAAGGCACTGGAAAAACTGGAGGTCTGAGAACTGTTTCTGTAATGTGCTGTATCCTATAGACTGATCTGTATCTCAGAGACATCCTCACAGAAACAAAGATGACAGGACTGAAGTAGCACTCTGCCTAATTGTAGCTTTTTTGTTACTGTTGCTAATCCTCTGGCATTTTATAACATCTTTTTCTCCTCCTGTCCTGTCAATTCTAATACCTGCTTTACACTCTCCCACTCATTGGGGTGGCAGAAGATTGGGATCCCATCACTGCTTTATAGTTGGTTTGCTGTGAGACCTGGCGGATGGAAATTACCTTGAATAGTAATGAAGTTGCAAGTGCATGTGATCAAATGCCAGTGTGCGTCACTGCCCTCTTCACATTTTGTACTGGATGTGTAATGTTGCTATTAGCTAGAACTGAAGGACTTCAGTCGTTCATTTGCACCATTTTGCAGTATACACTAGACTTCTGTCTAAAAGATAATCTTAACATTTTTTTTTCTACTGATAAGGCCTGATTGATTTGCACTTTCTGGTGGGATCTAAATCCTTCGGAGTAAGAGACATTTCACTTACGTAAAACATTTCATATATTTAAATAGAAGATCTTTATAGAGCTACGAAAATGTTATGAATCTCACATTGTCATGTATCATTAAGAGCCACATTAGTCATTAAGAGTCACATGACTCTTAATTTTATAAAACATGCATATATCTTGAAATTATAGTAATTTTATTAAGTTTTAAACAGTGTGGTTGTTTTGGAGTAATAATCTGTAAAGTTCTTATGTGCAGTAAATCTAATTTTTCATGCAGAAAAAGATCTTCAAAGACAAATATTTGCAGTAATAGAAAAGGCAATGTGGAGAAATGCTGTCAATGAACATTAATCTTTGGATAACTCTTTCCTTTCTTTTCCTTATGGATCTTTACTGGATAAAAATACCTAGCCCTGTATGTGGCTGTGTGTGCCTCTAATGGGTGACTAGTTTTAATCCCTTTTCTGTGAGGGGAGGGGGATTGAGAATTTTGGATGACAGGATTTAGGAGAAGACTGCTTCTTTAATGTTTGAGGTCCCTGAGGTAGTAGTTAGTTTGGTTTTGTGGATGGTGGATGCATCTGAGGCTGTTCCAGAGAGATCAGAGTCCATCTTGCCAAACCTTGCCAAGGGCACACCAGAGATACTTGAATAGAAGTGTGCATCCATCACTGAGGAATAAGGTACCCAAGTCAATAAGCACCTGAATCAGTGGGTATTTCTTCTGTCTTTGCCTTGTTCTCTTTGACTTCTGTCATACCTTCCTGGTATACCTACTTATGCCAG
Source organism: Ceyx melanurus (assembly GCA_024611195.1). Classification (NCBI taxonomy): domain Eukaryota; kingdom Metazoa; phylum Chordata; class Aves; order Coraciiformes; family Alcedinidae; genus Ceyx; species Ceyx melanurus. The sequence continues at coordinate 63,693 of JANHGL010023095.1, read as the reverse complement.
TCAGTAAAACTGGCACAGCTCAAGTCAACATCTCAAGCTCTTATGCATTTGTATTTATGCTGCTGGCACTTAAGCAAATATACTTGTAATGCTCTATACCAGATATTGTCTGTTTGAATAATGTAGCCATTTCAGGGTAGAGCCCTAGAAAATCACAATGTTTTTCAGGAAATGTTGTTCTTTTGCAAAGCTCAGCAGTGTCAGCTCCTTATGGTGTTAGAGCACTTCTGGGGTAGCGTGGCTCCCTTCTTATATTCATGAACTATCCCAGAGTCAATTAGAAATACTGGCAAAGTCAAAGCCTTTCAGGTCTGGTATAGGCTTGAATAACTTTTGGAAGACCCTTCTCTTGAAAAACTCAAGTGCTTCAAGATTAGCTTTTTTTTGTTTTCAAAAACACCTCAGCATCTCAAGGCTCTTCAGGTGAGATTTGCTGTTGTATGACCTTCATTCTTCTGGACTTCAGTGTTTTCTCCTAATGACACATGGCTTCTGGAAGGGAGTCTGGCATCTGGACTCCCATTGTCTCCTCCCTGCAAGTCAGTCTGCCCGGTGACATATCAGACTTTGTGATGTACAACACCAAAGTATTGTGTAGCTCTTTTCATTCATTGGTATCAGTGCTATGAAAAGGAAACCAAGAACTTTATCAGTGTTACAGAAGAAAATTAGGCACAGAATAGAAGCAACTTACTCAAGGTCATGTTCTAAAGTGTTAGGATAACTCTCATTCTAGCATAGTTAAGAAAGTCACAGAAAAGGTGTTTTATTGCTGAGCTAGAACATCAGAAAATTCATATCCTCAAAGCCAGACAGGGATTAGTCCTTACTGCAATGTGTTTTCTAGGGACTCTCCCCTTAGTAAGAGAATGGTGGTATGAACCACAACTTTGAAGCAGTGTGTTAGTAATGAAAGGCAGCTGAATTTATTAAAAACATGCTGCAAGTTTTTTGCATTAGTTGAATATGGCAGAACATTCTTATTTGGCCCTCTATGATGCTTTACTGCACCCTGTATGATACTAGACACTCTCAGAGCTCAAAATGCAAGGGTTTTTTTTCCCCTTGCATAACTGAGGGGAGAAAAAAAAATCCAAAAGACAGCTCTCAATGGTAATGAAGGAAGCCTGGGGGCTTGTTGGGGAAATATCTGTGGACCTGTTCCATAAGCAGATGACTTCTCTGAGTGAGGATGATATTGTTGCCTTCCTTTGGCATAAAAAAATAGGAAACTCATCTTGGAGCAGCAGTAAATCAGCACAGTGTGCCCATTTCTAGCACTTTATGATTCCCGGGGTTTAGGGTTTTGAGGGAATAGGATGTTATTTGCTATTGATGCAGGTGTGTAAATATCTTGATGTATATAGAGAGATTAGAGGATGCAGTTCATAGTCTTAAATTAAGATTTTTATGGAGTTAAGAGAAATCTAGGTCTCTAAGGTGTTCACTTCCTTCACCATCATCCTGACTGCCCTCACAGGGCATATGGTCCTTAAAAACCTGAATTCAGTGCCCTACCTGCAAAGCTCTTGACTGCCTCCAAGCATCAGCCTCCCCTGAAGGAGTAACACTGACACAGAAGAGAAATGTGCTGAGGACAGTGCGATGAGCATAAGGCTTGTGCTCTCGGAGACACAACCTAACCTTCAAAGCCAAACTTTGAATTGCAACTTCAAATTAAGTTACCTGCTGAAAAATTAGGGAGTCTGAGGGAGCAGAGAATAGTGTATGTGTATTTTACCCTGAGCTAGGTGTGAGCTGCTCTGTGACTTAGAGGTGAGTGCATGTCCTTTAGGATATGTATTTCTGTAGGTAGAATGTGGACTCCCAAGACACTAATAGAAGTACACAGAATTATCTATATGTAGTGACACTGCTGTCTGTTAAAGAAAAGGGTATAGCAAAATATAGTGTCTATTTCTGTAGCCTACAGGTAAAAGGATATACTTTGTGAGAAGATAATACAGCTTTCCTGGTCTCACCCCCCAAGTTTTTATGAAGTATAGCAATTTATTAATTTATTAGAAAGCCTAGACTTCCTCCAGTCTGAAAATATCAGGTACATCTGGGCAGATTTGTTTTTTGCTTTTAATTTAAATTCAAACTGTTGATTCTCAGTGGTTCAGTGTCTCATGGTTGATTGCTCTGTATGGAAGATGGATATTTCTCAAAGACCTATGAGCAGTGTTGACAATATCAGCTGCTGTCTAATCTCTGCTCACACAGTATTGAAAAGCAACAAACAAATGATGCTTCTCAACACTTGAAGAAAAGCTTGAGAAAAGGGCTGTTTTATGGAATATACTTTCTTCAAAAATCAGTGTATGCTGGAAGAAATGATATAAGTTTGTTTGACTCTGTCCTGCTGGCTGTTTATCTTCAAGCATGCACCCAGGTGACAGGCTGTTTCTTCTGTCAGTCTAAAAACATTGTTGAGTATTAAATTTAACCTGGAAACCCGTCAGAAGCTCAGAGTGGACATGAGAATCTAATCATAGTATATTCCCTGCATGAGCTGTTGCTTAGTAGGTTGGCAGGACCGTGTATTAAGCCCTGGATGCTTTCTTTGCAGCAGTATCTTAAAACCAAAGGGTAGTGCTCTACTCTGAGTGTTGGTGGTGGTCCTTGTTCCAAAGAGACAGATGAAAACAAGGAGGTTTATCCTAAGCTGAAAACTGAGCTACCTGACTCAGCAGAACTCCAGGTTGCTCCAGCTGCTGTAGAACTAGTCCTATGTATGATGTGGCCCCAAAGTTGGTGCAATCTTATCTTTTTTTTCAGGTTTGTTCTTGCCTTTTTCCAGGCCAGAGTCTTGTAAAACTGTACTTAGCTGCTGTAGATGTGCATTGCAGTGTGCACCCAACCTGGGTGGGAGCCTCTCCAGCAGAGGTTGGGGTGTGCTGATGGAGACTGAGATGTTGTCTGGCTTTTGGAGTTGTCTAGCTCTTGGCTGTGTGAGAGCTGGATGCAGGGCCATGGTCTGAAGGGCTTGGCTCCTCCCAGATCTGCAGCCCTGCTGAGACAAATCATGGCTGTTGTGCAGAGCAGTGGGAGAAAAGCTATCAAAAATGTCAGCTCTGTGACATGCTGTAGTACAGGGGAGTCTTGCTTCAGTGCTGTCTTGCTCTGTGCCAGTCCTACTTCTGGAAAGCTAAATCTCCTGCCCCATGTGAACAACATAAAAGGTGCCAATGCTCCCAGACTCTGGGCATCAGTGTTATAGATTAGCTTTCCATTGCACTTTATTTTTGTGGGTTTTTTTTAATATGAAACACTACATATAGCTATTTATAGATTTGCCTTGCCTTTTCTGGCAAATGTTGAGCTTCTTCTGAAGCTCAACCAATAAGACATTAATGGATGATTCTGTCCTTAAGAAATCCCTTCCTCTGTTGGTTACTTGGGTTTATTGATTTATTTTGAGTGACTGGTTATTAGCATATTACATGGAAGCATTATATTGAAGTACCTGATAGATCTAGAACTTCTCTCACTTTGCATACTCAGTTGAGGAAACAAGCATGACAACCCTAACCTTTGCTCATCTGTAGATCATCCTGCTTGTCAGTGTGTCAGGTAATAGCAGGCATGTCCAGTGGAATGGGGACATGGATATTTGATATCTCTATCTGTCCAGTCCAAGACAGTTTCTTCCCAATTCAGGCTTCGTCAAGGTGTGAGAAGAGCTTGGCTTGCTTAGGGAGAACCCTTTGGATGTTCCAGAGGGACCTGAAAGTTACTAAAACCAAGCTGAGTGTTGTTACTGGTAGGAAAAGGGACAATTCCTGTTAGGGAGAACCTACAGCCCCTTGCAGAGCAGCAGTGCTCACAAGGCGCATGAGGCTTTCCTTCTCTGTTGCTAAAAGATGATGAAAAACTCTCATCAGGGACATCTGAGTGTTCTGAGGTGTTTCCAGTAAGCTTCTCTTAAAATGTACTTGGGTCTGGATGCACAGAGGAGACAGGTCAAGGTTTGGTTCCAAAGGGAAGGAAGTACTGCATATTTTTTTTTTATTGAAAGGATTTGAGGGTGAGGTGGGAAAGCAGATGAGATGTAATGGCAGCCAAGTTATTGCAGTTAGTGGTAGTCTGGACATATTTAAAAAAAACCCCAAACATGTATTTGATGCTTGGCAGCTTGAGCAGCTCTTGAGTTGATCTTGGATTTGACCCACAGGATTTTAGTGATAAGTTTTTATCCATTGCTGAGGTAACTAGAGAAAGAACAAGGTCAAACCCCCACCCTGAGTTTTTATTGCTTATAAACCTTGTTTACAAACATCTTGAATCCTTCTCTGCTGCCTTAGAGGAGCTGAGGGAATAATGGACAGCCTTAAGAAGAGTGGTGCTCATTGTTTAGTAATAACACTTGCTAAGGCAAATACATTTTAAGTAGATTCTCAAACATCTGCCTCGGCAAACAACTTGCCTAAGACAAGTTATGGGAAGGTGCTGAGCTCCAGTAGTTCTTATGTGGATCTGATGAGCCCGCTTAGGTGTGCAGCAATACATAGTAGAGCATGGTCAAAGAAATACCAAAATAATTGCTATGCCTGTAGTATATGGATCTGTGAAAGCTTATTTTCCATCTAGGATTTTGGAGAAGTTTTAATGTGGATCTGAACATTGTCTTGGCATTTTGTGTGTTTCTGCTTTTGCAACCCACAGATTCTTATTTGCCCAATTAATTAATATCCCACAGATGACTCTTTGGGAAATTAAAGTCATCCCTTGGTGGTCAAAACCAGCCAAACGCACCCTGAAAGAGATCGGTCCTCATTGTTCTTGGATGCTTCAGAGTTTCTTCTCCCCAAATTTTGTTTTTTACTGTTCTGGAAAGTCCTCAGGACTAGGGTACAGCGGTAGAGATGGCGACTGCTTGGCCCTTTTGGAAAAAGGGAAAATATTTCAATTGATTTGTTAATTGCATATCAGTCAGACACCATGGAAAAATAACTGGCTTACCTTGATCTGATGCCATACTGGACAAATGTCTCTGTTCCACTATTCATTAGTTGCTGGATACCTTGTGCTATGCAATGAGACAGGGGCTTTGGGGAATGGAACAAGCTGGGAGGGGAGTGTGAGCAGTGCCTATTGCTGATGTAGTATGCGCCACCTGCCAGAGTGGATGGACTTCACTCTCAAGTGGCTGCTGCTCAGACAGGCTTTGCCAGCACAGGATTCACAAGTTTCTAGGGTGTTGTTTAGAGGTCTCTCATTACCAGGGATAGGTGTTGTCAGGTCTGTGTAATTCTGATTTAAACAGCTGATAGCAGGACAGGTGGTGACCGCATAGCTGTAGAGAGATTCCTGCAGGGAAGGGGGAATGGGGAAAGGTGGTCAATTGATTCCCTGGTTTGAACTCCCAAAATAAGCCTGAAATCAATTTTATTCTGCTCAGAATACTGCCTCTGCAGTTGTCACTTCCACATTGTATCAGCATCCTCAGCCTCATCAGTGTTTCAGTTTGAAGCAGCATGGGCTTTTGATCATAAGCCCTTTTACTTTCAGGATGGCATGAAGCAAAGTGCATCATGCTTTGCTTAGTGGAAGGAAGGGAGAGGACTGTGGCTTTGTGTGTGTATTTTTGTAGCATACTGAGCCCAAACCTTCAAACTTAATGGGACAGATTTGCAAATTCACACCTGCAGATTCTGCCTTCCCAGGGTTTTTGTGTGCGAGCTCTTTATTTATGCCCCAAAGAGCAGCCTGCACCTGCTTTATCATGCCTGGGAGACAGGCAGCTCAGATCAATTGACAATTTGCTCTCTGGTACTAAATGCCTCATCCTGAAGCACTGACCCTCCTTTAGGAGTGTAGTGAGGCTCACCCAGGTGAGCAAGGAAGAGAAACATGGCTCTACTCAGCCATACTGTGCACTAAAACATGTATAAAGAACTGCTGCTAAGCCTGCAGATCTCCAGGCTGTCAAGAAAAGTGTTGGATATGTGGTATTTTTTCTGGTGCCTGCATGTAAAACATCAAGGAGCTGTAGTACACAGCTGCCTGTTAGTCTGGCCTTGTTTCTGCTTCTTCCTAACAGTGGTTCGTGCGTTGCATTTTTTTCCTTGAGATGGGAAGCTCAGGCTCCTATAACCATGGAAACCTGGTTTGTCTTCCTTAATAGCTTCAGCTGCACTCAACATCTGTCTCCCTTGGAAAGGGAAGGCTGCAAACTACAGGTTAGTTGTGTGCACCTCTGGGGATGCTAAAACCCTTGAGCACCTTCAGCAGACTTCTGACCCCCAGAACAAAGTAGTAATGCTGAGATAATGCTTGAGGGGCTTATAATATGCAAGGTGGGAGAGGAAAGTAAGGACTGAAGAAAGGCTGTCTTGAGTCAGGAAGGTCTCAAAGATGAAAAAGAAAATGCTGCATTTTGGTTGTCTTTTTCTGTGTGTGTGTGTGTGTGTGTGTGTGTGTGTGTGTGTGTGTTGGCTTCATGTGCTGGGAGTGTGGAGCTTTCTGCTGTGACTTTAATGCTTAAAAAAAAGCCTTTTTCCATTTTAAGTTAGCAACTCTTTAAACAGCTTGTAGCAGAGAAGGAAATCTGGGTATAAGCTGGTGAGCATAAAATAAGCTTTGAGATGTGGCAAGTGCCTCTGTTTGGTAACTGGATGTCTTCATACAGCCCCTCACTTTGTTATTGGAAGAATGGTTGCTGATAAATATGGCTCTAATTTGATGGTAGCAGTGTTGCCAGACTAGTTAACATGAGGAAAAGTGGAGAAGTGATGTTTTTAAAAGATGCTTAAAAGCCAATTCAGGATGGTTCTTTTTGCTGCATTTCTGCATAGACACTCAGGCATCCCTTACGGGCTTCAATTTAAACTTTCCTCTTTGGAAGCTAAATGTGCCAAATCAGAGAAGCATAGTTACAACCCTGGACTCCAGGCTTCCAGGAGCAGCTCTGCAGACTGCCAGCCTCTCGGGCATCACAGGAGCTGGCAAAGCTGTGCTCCTCTCCTAATGTGCTGAGTCCTGCGTCTCTGTTAAATGCAGGAGCAGACCTGGTGCAAGCTTTTAGAAATGTGTGGGGAGTTGCTTTCCTGCACCAGGGGGGTGTTGAGTGCAGTGACCTGTGCCAGGGCACTCTGTAAACTGGAAGCAGCAGCAGAAATAAAAGCAACCTTGTCCACTGGCAAATCACAACCTCAGTCTGTCCATCTGTGAAATATAGGTGATAACATTTCACTGTGGATGCTTTAAGGCTTAGTGAGTGTTTATGAAATGTTCTCAGTTTTTGGATGGAACCTGCTATAGAGGGCACTTATGAAGGTCCCCAAATGTCTTTGATACAGCAAGTACATGAAAACACTGGCACCTTCCTAGCAAACAGTATTCTGAGATGTTGTATTGCTCACAAGTTAAAATCAGATGTTTCTAAAACAAACCTATAATATTAATCTGACCTGGAGAGTTGTGAGCATGAAAAGAAGGAAAATAGCAGGTAAGACCTGGTAAAATCCCCAGATGAACTTAATATCTGAATAATAAAAGCTGCTTGGGAAATGCTTCCTACCTCTGCTTAATGTAGCTGTTGATATTCTCCATCTGAGCACAGAACAGATGATCTGTGTGATGGGTCCACATTTTTTTGTGAACCTGATAAGCATAAATCTCTATCTCCATAGCAGCCTGGTAGGAGGGGTTTTATGCCAGTTGCTGCAGTGTTAGAAGATTGGACCAAATCAAAGAGAGCCAGTACTCCAAACTCACCCTCTCAGTAGGGACTCTGGCCAGCAGAGTGTGCAAGATGAAGCCTCATAATAACAATATACTTCACAGAAACAGTTTTTTAGTTTTCTGGCTCCTTCAGCATTTGGCGAGCAAAGAAGCATTTATTTATTTATTTATGTACGAGATTGCAGTCTCTTGTCTGCAAAATCCAAGTAGAGATCTTGGGAATTGATCCTGCCTGTGTGCATCCACACCCACAGCAACTGCTGTAACTTATTTTACTGGTAGTTAGAACTTAATGGGTTTTTTCCCCTACAGCTTTTTTGGTATTAGAGATGCTTTCCCATTCCTTGTTTACCCAGTGGAATGATCTTTGATCTGGATCCCCATCTGTTCATAGCATTAGCCTATATATCCAACCTGGACCTGAGGAACTTTTTTCTCAAGTAAATTTAATCAAGATTACTCCTTCTAATTAAGACTTAATTAAAAGGCATTTATGACCAAAAAAACCCAACCCTTTTTCTTTTAATGCAAGAGCCATCTGGGAGCACCTTTTCCCCTGTAGGAGCTCCTGGGAGCCAGCAGTCCCAGCTGTTGACTGTCAGAGGTCAGCAGTAGACCAGAAGCACACTGAGCTGTTTCAGTGCTCAACACCATTATTGGAAAGTACCCTGAATTGGTCCATGTTTGTATTTACTTTTTCCACTTGCAATAGGGATTTCTGTGGTGGTACCAAACAGCAGCTCTATTTGTCTGGTGACTATGGGCTAGAGTATACATTCTCCATGCATTTGTAATAAATACACATATGTATAAAAATTTGCATGTGATTATTTCCTGTAACAGCAGCTGTTTACCACTCTGTCTATACAAACAATGGGATGTAGTGATGGCAAATGTTACCTAAACAAACTCTGGTAGCAAATTACTAAAGTGATATTGTGATTAATGTCTTTTTTTTTTTTTTTTTTTCCTCTAAGTGGATTCTGGCAGTTATAAAGTAACACAAGGAAAAGCAAATCTCTTTCAACACTTGAGAGTTGAGATTGTAGCTCTAACAACATTCAGTTGATTTAGTGTAGGTGTTGGGGTGTGTGAGGGAAATAGCCCCACCTGGAAGTTGACACAAAGTTGGATCTTCTCTTAGTTGTGCTAGAAAATATCTGTTCTTGTGTCTGTATTTAAGATTTGTACAATTAATTTGAGTTGGGTCTTAACAATGGAGATGAGATAATGAGTGGAATTGCATTCTTGATGAACAAGTCAGTATCAGGAACTGGGCTGGTGATTCTTGTAGATCTATTGATTTGAAGCTGCCAGAGGTGACATTGATTTGCTGGGGCGAGTGATAGGTGCTGGTTCTGTCTGCTGAATTGCATTTTCCTGGTGACCTGTTTCTTGCCAGCCCAAGTCTATTTATGGATTAAATGGTGAATGAGTGACTAATGTTTGGGCTACGTTTGTGGAGCTGAGGACCCTAAATGAATGTGAATGCGTAAGTGACAAATCATCCCATAGCTGCTGAGGAGAATATCTGATGATGATTGCAGCTGTGGTGTAGGCTTCACTTACTGTTAATATTTTTATATCAATAAGTTAAGTCTGCAAAATGTTAAAGGTCAGTACAGCAGGCTGGCAACTGAGCTAGTAAAGAGAACAAACTGCTGGGATGGTTTCTGGGTACCCTGGTAAGACTCTTGCCTCTCCATTGATTTGCTCAGTAATCTTAGGCAAGTCCTGTCCATTAACTGTGGTTTTAATGTGTAGTCAGGTGTGTTTTGATTTGCCCACTGACTGTCAATTCTTGACAGTCACTATCCCTAGTGCGTCCAGTCCAGTTCCCAATCGTTTGGGTATGAGCTGGAAAAGATCTAGTAGCATTTATGATCTATAAAACAGATGAATGTTACCATCTAGGGAAGAGTATCCTGTCCTTCAGGAGATGTCTTTAGAGAGTATGTTCATGGTTTACATGTTTCTGCAGTGTCCAGAAACAAGCTTTCTAAAGCTGAGGGAAATCATGAGGCAGTGGGTTGATCTTACTAATGCAATACAAGGAAGCATAGAAAACCATGAGAAGCTGGGCAAACCTCAACACCTTTGGCTTCCAGAATTGATGCAAGGCTCAGAGCTCTTCAGTCCAGTAGCCTCAGGCAAGGTAGAGGTGGCTGTGGCTCATTCAAATCAGCTTTAAACAGCAGCGATTTGTAAAGCTCTGCCTGTGGCTCAGCTCCTCCTGGCAGCCGTGCTGCCTCCCTTCAGCGTTTTTAGAGCTGCAGCACACAACTACACGGTGACAGACGGAACTCAGTGGTCAAATATTATTTGCTGTTTTGAATTACTGCTTCTTAAGTCACACGAAGAAATTGTGGTGTACACAAGGTAAAGCAAGTGTCCCATCTGAGCCTAAAGCATCTAGACGGAGTCACATGCAGAAGGGTGTAGACTTCATCTCACCCACATTAGAGAGTGACAGCTGCAGAGAGCTAAGCAGGTATGTAGTTTTACTTGTGCAAAAGTTAGTGCTCATCACAGGCTAACAGGATAAAGACACAGCTTTTCTTAAATATATATGATCCAGAGCTGCTGCACTACGCTCTGCAGTGTGGGTTAAACCAGATTACTGCAGTGGCTTCTTTTGGGCACTCAAACTAAGAAATGACTGTGAATTAGGTTTTGGTGTGTTCATAGGCTATCCTGCTAGAAGATGTGTGCAGGTACTATGTTCACATACTATGTTAAAGGAGCATCCTTCAGTTGCCAGGACACCTTATTATCTTTTTTTTTTTTCAAATGATAACCCAGATAATCCAGTCTGATTTCAGAAGTTCCAGTGACAGACAGCAGTTTATAGAATACACAAGGCAAGGAGAAATATGAGAGCTTCTCTACTTTTGCTCTTGGCTCTCAGTTCCTTTTGAGTTTGGAGCTCAGCTGGGTCTGAAGCTGCAGCTCTCCCAGGATTGACATGCCACCAATGGGCTGCATTTCACTGGCTAGGGCATGTGGCTTCTGGCTTCTTCAGCATAGTAAAACTGCATGTGTCATAGGTCCTCTGCTGAGCAGATGCAAAGAGCTGCTTTGCTGAGCAGAGGAAGTCAGGGAGTGAACCAAATGGCTGTAATGCCAAACTTCTGGCTGTTCTGAGGTTTTAATTCTGGCTTTTGTTCCAAATATATAGATGCTTTTTTAAGAAGCAAGTCTGAAAAGTCTGAACTACCCTGTTTTTAAAGCTCCCACATATGTCTCCACAGGGTTACTTTTGTCATTATGGCCCTGTGTGACCTGTATATGAAAATGCACAGTGAGCAGTTGGCAAGATATGGGAAGGAATTTTCTAGAAGTTGGGGACTGTAGTGCCTCTTTTTAGAAATGAAGATGAAAGCTAACAGGTTTGATAAATGATTGCACAGTATTTTAAATGCAACAAAAAGCCATATGAAGAGTCTCAACTTAAGACATCCTCAATCACCAGTCACTTTGAAAAGTAAATGCTTTATCTCATTAGCAGTACATACAGAGCTAGAGCTATATAAATGAGTCTGGAGATGGGCTTGATAAAAATCTCTCTATCACTTCCTCCACAAATCTAAAAAGGACAGAAAAATGTCTCTAAGCAGTTCCTCAGCAGACCAGTTTCTTGTGTGTTCTTTAAGATAATAAATTATTTCCATCTCTTCCTCCAACAGATCTCTCACTAATGTTGTCAGTACCTCCCTTGCTTTACTCTCTTTGATGCTTGATATTGGACAATGAACCCTCCGTGTTCCTGTTTGAGAAGGTTCCTACAGCAGCAGTAGTTAGTAAGTGAAGAGGACATAAACCTCCCCCCCAAAAAGCCCACAGGAGCTTCCACAGGTGGATAAAAGCTTTGGTTCCATGAATTTTGAAGTATATTTTGTCCATGTGTATTTTGCTTCTAATAGTTGCAAAAAGCAAAACAGGTCTTGAAAGCCCTGGATTTCCATAGTCAGCATGGAGGCTTCTGCTCAGATTTGTACCTAGAGATGACGAGCATCCCTTTCAGGAAGGAGATCTGTTCATGTCCTATCCAGCCTTGTGGGATGTGATAAGGTATTGCAGACCTGCAGGAACCTTGGAGAACCTTCAGCAGAAGGTAGAGTGGGCTCCACACTGCAACCCTGCTGATTCAGACCCTCATGTTTAACTGGAGTCACTTCCTCAGGGTAGGCTGGTACTAAGAGTTGGTGGTTACCCCATATTAGAGAGAAAAGGATCATCTCCAGGTGATCCAGCACAGCCTTCCTCTTCCCTGAGGTTTGTGCTGTTTCAGAGGACTAACAGGCTTACATGGAGTGATTGCAGAAGCTGAAGCTCAGGTGAGCATCCAGTGAAGATGCTCCAGTTTTGTTTCTAGTTATTTATGTCTGCTGGTGCTTTGGAAACATCTGTGTGTGTCTCAGCTACACATACAGAATTTACACAGAATTATTGTTGAGGCTGGAATAGACCTTTGAGATCAAGTCCAGCTTAAGACCTGACACCACGACACCTAGCTAGACCATGTCACTAAGTGCCACATCCAATCTTTCCTACTATGGAGCCTTATTGAGGAGACAGATATAAGCCTAAAAATTCAACGGCTCTAGAGATTGAAGTCAACCTCTGAGGGAAATGCAGTTTTCCTCAGCTTAAAATAACTTTATAACGTCCTTTACTCTTCAAGGTCTCTTTCAAGACTTTGCATGGGTTGCATTTTGACTTGTGCAAAGCTTCTGTAAGAAAGGAGGGCCAGGAAATTCATGGAAGACAATTTGGGGCAGGCAGGAGAGGGGAAGGGGGAAATGCTGATAAGGGTGACGAACAGTTTCACCTTCAGGAGTGATGAACTGTGGGAGAGTTGGCTGCACTGAGGGTCTGGCACAGCTTCAGCATGCGCACGTGGGGACGGATCAGCTGAGAGAAATGACTGCATTTATTCAATGAATTTACATGAGATGCTTGCATTGCCAGAAAGGGACAGGCTCCCTCCCCCTCCAAAACATCAGAGGCTCTGTGAAGGAATGGCAGGAGTGGAGCAGCAGGCTCAGCAGAAGGATGGGACTGGGATTTTTCAGCAGAGCCTTTTTTGTGAAGGCTGCAGCGTGAGGCACCCACAGGCAGCATGGGGTTCAGCTCCCTGCTGCTGTTCCTGGGGTTTGGCTCTTATAAATTGAATTAATAAATGGCTACACATAGCCAGCCTGCTGCTGGCTGCTCTCTAGGCTGCTTCTTCCTCCAGCCAAATTCTCTCTCCTTCTCTCCAAGGCCTGCATCTCTAGAAATTCACCAGCATCTTCTTGCACATACGGTTTGAGGTATTGGCTTCTGCTCTTTAGTTGTGTTTCTCTTAAAACCAGTGCCTATATGCAGGGTGTAGGGCAGAAGGCATTGACTTGCAGTAAGTGTCAGGGACAGAAGGTGAGGAATAGGTCTACTGAGAGGTTGGAGCTACAAATGCTTTCGTATCATGTGGTGAGAACTGAGGCTTGAGGCAAGGAGTCTCAAGGCACCTCATGCATCCTTTGGGCTCCCTCAAAGTATATAATACTCTGCAAAGCAAGCTCCAATTGGTTCTGTGCTTTTGTTCCCAGCCACGAGGAAATGTCCTGCCACAAACCTATGGCACATAGGAATCAAAGTGTATGCTAAGAAAACATGCTGAAGAGATTAAATTACTTATCCCTTAACCCTTCTGGGTTATGAACAGGGGGCTGTTACACAGACTGCTCAGGGCTGTGACTGGGTGTTTTCAGTACAACCTATTGAGTCATAATCAACTGGTCCCTACTAGGAACTAGTGAGAGTCCTGCAGCTTGGCGCTCTCACCGCCACGGCCCGGGGTTTGATTCCCAGTCAGGGAAGATACTTTGTGACTTGGTCTAGGTGACCCTGCTCTGGCAGGGGGGTTGGACTAGATGATCTTCTAGGTCCCTTCCAACCCCTAACATTCTGTGATTCTGTAATGCTCTGCTCCCTCAGCTTCCAGAACCAAAGAGCATTTGAAGTAAAGCCATATCCTCCATATTCTAAAAAATAATGCAAAATAAGCAATGAAAATTTAATCTTAAAAGGCTGGGGTTTTTGTTTTGTTTTTAAGCATGGGATTCTTCACTTTATGCCTGGTTATAACTGTTGCCTTGCTGCATGGTCCAGGGTCCAGAATGTGACTTGAAGGTCCATAGGATTTGGGCTCTGTGTTCTACCTGCAATAGTCAGTGTTTTGTTAGAGATGCTGAGGGATGAGGTACTGTGATAAATACATCTTGCCAGGGGAGTGCTGGCCAGCCCATGGTACAGCAGAGATGCTTCATTCTTAAACTTTCACTCCTGAATGCTGCCAGAGAGGCAGAGCCTGTCCCAGTAGCATACTGCAGTCTTCACCTTGGTGTGATGCTCCCGCTGTAGGGACCTCCTCTCTGGGACACACAGAGCTGCTCATGCAACATCATGCTATGAAAATAATTTCCTGTCTGCTCTGAATTAGTTCCTTTTTTATCTAGAGAGTTGCATCTGAGTGAAGAAGAGTGTGTGTGTGGAACTTATTCTATCATATTTTTAATGTGTGGTAGAGCTTTTACTGTCCTGTTTTCAGACTTACTGATAGGTATCAGTACTGGTAATACCATCAGCATTAACTGATAGCTAAAAAGTAATAAAAACATATTGTTTTGGGCCTAAGTATAACAAGAGGCAATACAAATCCAGTCAGACTGGATTTACTAAAGGCCAGAGCTCTTTGATTAATAATTTCTGTTCCTTACGTAGGTACTTGCAAACTGTGATCAGATTGTCCTATTAACCTTCTCCCTTGGTTAAGGAGAACAGATGGTGCTCCTGGAGCCTTTCTCTAAGCTGAGCTTTTGGTCCTTTAATCATCCTCTTGGTAGTACTTTGCACTGGATCATTTTTTCAATATCCTTAAACTGCAAGCATTAAAACTTACCATCATTTTGACAGTGTTAACATCAAATGCCACACACTGGTTTGTTTGGGATTTTTTATTTTTGTGTTTTTGTTTTTTTTAAATTTTTTTTATTTGACCGTCCCTCATTCAAAGCTTCTCTGAACTCTTGTGCCCACAGGACCATTCCAGCACAATGTACTCAGCTGCTATTTTTCCATGTTGACCAGGAAATTCCTGCCAAAATTGTTGGCTTCACAGGATGCTCTTGCCATTGTTTGCGTTGCTGTGTGTCAATACTGAAGTCTGTACTATATTCTTTGGTGTCATTTATTTAGCCAGGCAGATCTGTTGGGTCTCTTCTGTTATTTATCAGCCTCACAGTGTTTATCAGCTTTCAGCTTGATAATTAATTCTTTTAGGCACTCTTTCCTGTATTAACATATTTGTTTGCACCATAGGGCCAAGCACCAGCCTCTGGCAAGTCCTCAGTAGGAACATACATGTGTACCTGTGACTGTTTAGTCACCACTGCATGAGATTAGTTTCATCATTAATTAATGTCATATTGTTGATTTTCAGTAGATAATTTAGCTGCACACTACAGGATGATTAAAATGAGGAAAGAATGTCATTTTAATTACTAAAATAATATTAAATATTTTATTTGTTACTTTAGACTTTTAAAAAGTCAATGATACTGAATACTGCCATCCTGGAGAATTTTCAGTTTATACAGATTAATTTTATCACTCCCCTTAGTTTACTCGAAATCTTTGTTAGGATTTTGCATTTACTTCTTGAAATACTTGGCACATCAGCAGGCTTTGTTCCAGCCACTGCGACTTTCATGTGCCTAAGATATATTTAAAATTTATATCAATAATACAGAGTGTTTCAGGATGTTCTTCTAAAACTGTGGTGCAAGTCATCCAAACCTGCTGAATTTAGGTTCTGCTTAATTAGCTGCACTAAAAGGTTCTGCTTAGTTGGTAGTAGAATGAGTGCAGAAGTGATGATATAACACATACATACACTGCCTATATACTCTACCCGTGCAATGAAAAGTATTTAAAATCTCTTGTAATTTTTTTGACCAATACCATGTAGAAATGATTGAAATAGCACTGGAGTAATTTTTAACTGCCTCAAAACCCATCTATATGGTTCTTACTTTTACAAACTAGATTCACTTCTGTGTCTTTATACACGTACAGATCCTAGCTGTTGGCTTCTTGTCATCACCTTTCCCTTTCTTCAGGGTGATATGTGTTTAATCCTGTGCTTTTAAGTAGTTTAGTGTTGGACATAGCAATTCTGAGTTAGTACATTGTTGTCTGGATGGTGGAGTTAACATTTGGAGGGCATTTTGTTAACATCCATGTGGGACATCCAGCTTTTCCATGCTGAAATACAATGCAATATCTAAGCCTTTATTCTTATGCATTCTTGATGATGGTTAAAGAACAAGACAAAAATATCAACTTTTTCTGAGGTAACAGTGTCTCAAGGATGGGAAATACTGGGAGTTGTTCTATTTCTTCTCTATTTACCATTACAAAATAAGTAAAATCTACTGATTTCTCCATATTCCTGTTGTGTAACTGTCAGGATTCAGTACTGTTGAGAAGTGGATCTTTTGGAAATGAGCAATCTTGGCTTCTCTTTGTTTGTAGTGTAGACAGATAAAGAAAATTAACCTAACAGGACACATACAGAGAGGAAACAAATCCTGGTGTTTATTTGTTTCAGGATTTTTGTTTATTTCTCAGGTATCAATGATATGTTGGTTTATTTTTGGTTTGTTGTTTTTTGGGTTTTTGACTTGTCTAGCCAAAACCAGAAGACATTTTTTTTTTCTAAGGCATACACCCTACTTCTGTCAGTTGATGGAACATTATCGTGCAAAACCAACATTCTCTGTGCCCCTCAGGTTCCCTGGTTGAGCACTTGTAAGATGAGAAAGGTACTTCTGAAGTACAGCAAGGAGTTATCTTCCAGGGAATTGCTTAGATCATCTGTATGCAGCAAAGCAGTGCTATTAGTCTCTTGGTATATTTGCTAGCTGGCTTCAGAGGACCTGAAATTTGCATCTTGCCTTGGATCTAGAAGGACAGCAAGCCATCCTGTTCTCTTTCCCTACTGAAGAACACTTTGCATCCAAGGTTCACAGCTGTCAGTGTAGAAGGCTTGTAGGGATGAAACTCCCACCCAAATGCACTCATTATGGAAGCATGGTTCATGGGTAATAGCTAGAACCTGATTATTTTAATGCTTTCATGAGGACAGGCTAGTTTATTCTTCCTCAGATGTGTAGCTTGACCTCACCTGAATGCAGTTGTTAATATGGTGCATGGTGTAAAATATGGCTAACCCAGAACATCTGCCAAGTGCACAGCCTTTGGGGGCAGAGAAGTGTGAAGCAACTCGGCTATACTCAGCTTGCTTTCACTGAAAGCTGAACTGATTCAAGTTGTCTCATGCTGGGCTTGAGTTTAGGGTTTCCTCAGCTCATTGTAAACAGGGTTCCTTCATTATCTTACTGCTTTGTTGTGCCATATTTGTCTCTAATTCTTTGAAAAGAGAAATAATTATTTGATTTGTATGGCACTCAATGGGATTTTTATAACTGGAATCATCTGATTTGTGGAAACAAATAGAGAAAATATTATTTAAAAGGCTTCCTCTGAGAAAACAGTGCCAAAGAGTTATGAATGACCTTGATTATCAAAACAAGATACATCACACGGCTTCTAAGTTAGCCTTTCTGGAAGCTCATCTGTACTCTGCATTTGAAGTAGTTCTTTTAAGGATTATCTCCTACACCCTTGGCCTCTCCCCTTCATAATTGAAAGTTTATACAGCAGCCACATGATCTCAACACAAGCAGTTCGTGATTGTGGCATCTTTCATTCTCTTGCTATACGGTGACACAGTGTGAATGAAGATTTGTGTTGCTAACCCCAGGTACTGTGTTAATGGGGAATAGTGTTGAAGCCAAACAAAATGAAGGTTCAAAGTCATGTAGGTTTTTCACCCCCTATCATTTGACCATCCCACCTAAACTGGGCAGAACTGAGATGAGCTTAGTTATTAGACCTATCTGCTTTTAACCTGCTTGATGTTGCAGAAGGTTAGCTCTAAGTCTGAATGTCCCAGGCTTGGAAGATTAAGCACTTTCATGTGACAACTGGCAGGTCTCTGTGGGGTGGTTTGTTCTGTATTATTGGTATGTATGCTTTCAACCTGCACTCTGCTCTAATGTAGCTTTTAATTAGTAAATATATATGGAATGAAATATGGCCCTTGTCAAGGCTGCTAGTAAGGTGCACTCTCAAGTCAGAACCCTTGAGAGTAACTGCAGGTGTCACCAAGTACATGCTGTACCTGCAAAACGGAAGATGTCCTCTGGAAAACAGTCTCAGATTATGGGTGGTTAGGAACAGATGCTTTACACTGTAGTGCAGTGCCAATGGGTATCATAAAGAGCATTTTTTTTTAGTCTCCTTTGCTTTTTAATGTGTTGATGTTTTTGTGTGTGTGTGTGGTTTTTTTTTGTTGTTGTTGTCTTTTGGGGGGGGGTTGGTGATGATGTGTGTGCTTATTTTTTTGTTGGGGTTGTGCTCTCTGTGTGTGTTTGTGGTATAAGTCTGATTCATCTGAATGTCCCCTAAACCTCCAAATCAGTAGAGAGGGTAGCTGCACCTGTTCTGTCTTCCAGCCATGGACTAGAGGTACAGTGTCTTCATAAATTAGAGCAGTATGACATGATCTCTTCTTTCCTTAAATTGTGGCATGCACAGAGGTATGCTGTTGGAATCTTTTCTTCCATCAAAAACATACCTACAAGCTTTAAAGTTAATGTAGCAAGCTCAAGAGTTTAAAGATTCATTGGAGGTCTCATTTGTTATTGAAGATGCTGCCTCTGGTGTATGATGACTTCTGAGAGATGGCTACTGTCTGATGTAGAGAAAGTAGACTGTGCACATGAGCAAGTCTGTCTGTGACACCCTGTTAGCAGTGGGGTGTGAATTAATGGTAGATATTATTACTAAATGACTTATGGCAAATGATCTTGACTCAAGATTGTCTTCAAGAGCTGTATTTTTGCTACACTTAATGCTGTGTTTGAGATCAGATTTTTAGGATGCTTTCTGCTGAAAGCTGCCCCTGTGAGCAGGGTGGAGGCTGAGTTTTGTGCACAGGACTTGCTCAGGGGCTAGTCAGCCCCTGCTGGCATGGGGCTGCCTCCAGCAGGGAGCAGGAACATTTGTTCCTGACACTCAATCTCAAAGCTGCTGTGTGCTCAGTGTCACAAAGCTGCCCAACAGTGAGGTTCAGAGGACTCTGTCACTGGAGCAGCTATCAGGTCCCAAGGACATGTGTCCTGTGAGCA
This sequence comes from Ceyx melanurus, assembly GCA_024611195.1. Taxonomy (NCBI): domain Eukaryota; kingdom Metazoa; phylum Chordata; class Aves; order Coraciiformes; family Alcedinidae; genus Ceyx; species Ceyx melanurus. Next base: position 44,707 of record JANHGL010023095.1, on the reverse strand, counting down.
TAGCAGCTGACTTTAGGGGTGATGCAGGTTTGCAATCCTCTGGATAGAGCAGGTGTCTCTGAGCATCACCAGGGCTCTTGCTGCAGACGTGCTGACTGTGGCTAGGAAACTTTACCCCTATATCCCCCTCATCTCTGCTGTGCTTCTAAAACAGTGATACTAGGGAGTGATGTTGGAGCTGAGGTCCTGGCCTGAGATTGTTCTGGGAAATAGGAAGGAAATTCAGGTGTAGCTCTGAGCCTCTCCACAGAGGGACATGGGCTTACCTGTGGGGAGGTGATATGGTGGCTGCAACTGTCCCAGGGCAGCTACACTTTTCAAGTGGGAATAATTAATTTCCTGAGTGTTGTTAATTAGAAATCATCAGTTCGGGAAACACTGAAAAGTGAAAAATGATGTGAATGAGAATTAGAGACAAGTAGCTAATATTTATGGTGTCTAGCTAGATAACTTTCCCTGTCTCTGCTAATACCCTACAGGAGACTGGATACTTGTCTATGCAGTCCCTCTTTGTTGAGAATGGAGAAATCTAAACAAAAACTGAAGTTTTTTGTCCCAGTTCAAACTGAAGTTTGTGAGAGTTCACACATTCTGTCAAACTTCAGGTTCCTCATGGTAATAATTATTGTGTTCTGTATTTTTAACTACACCAATATCTCCATTCCTCCTTAGTCCTCTCTTCTTCAGAAACACCGTTCTTGGCATAAAAGATACAGTATATTTGTTCTCATTGTTAATAAACAACCAGCTATGTTCAATGACAGGACAGTGAATTGAAGGCACACGCTGAATATGTTTCTCAGATACGTGATGCTGCAGTTCACTGTGGATTGAGAACTATTTCCTCATGGGTGATTTGTTTTCTGCTTTCCAGCTCAGTGAAAATTACAGATGATGATAAAGGGAACTTTTTTTGCAAGCTACACATGCTGAGAGTAGAGATGAATGGAAAAAGGATTTTGAAAATACTGTGTCCTCATTTTGGAAGAGGTGGAAAAATTATGTTGGTTAATTCATCCCGGGTGGGATTTTGCTGCTACGGAGTTAATCATAAGACAGCTTTGTCCCTGTGGTGTGATATTTCTGTAACTGCACAAACTTGCTTATTTGGTGGATAGAAAAGGTTTTACAGCTTAGCTATTAAAGAGGTGAGAAACAACCTGGCTACACAATGAAAGAAGTACTAATGTGTTTTCAGTGTGAAACAGTTTCAGATACTGTGCTCCATGAAAAAAATCTAATGTTTTGAAACAGTTTCTAGTTCTAGGATTTGGGGGTAAAAATGTGTGGGTTTTTTTCACCAGCGTTCCCCTTTTCCCCCCCCCCCCCCCCCCCCTTTCTTTTTTTTTTTTTTTTTTTTTTTTTTAGTCATATATTATAGTTTTTCAGTTTTTTTTCTTAGTTATTATTTGCTCTCACTCCTTTTTTTT
>JANHGL010023095.1:0-43267 GCA_024611195.1 Ceyx melanurus | reverse complement strand
CGCCATGAAAAAAGATTTATGTTTTGAAACATTTTTGTGTTTTAGGATTTTGGGGGAAAAATTGTGGGGTTTTTTTCCCCCCCGTTCCCCTCCCCCCCCCCCCCCCCCTTTTTTTTTTTTTCTCACTTGAAATAGACTGTAGGAGAAATTAAACTGTTTTGCTTTAATTGACAGAGGCAGACCTCTCTTCCATTTTGTATCAATCTGCTACTTGTTTGGAGTAATTACATCCATTTATTTTTGTCTCTGGGCTAAGAATATTCTCCTGCTTTCATTGGTGCAAGCTGAACATAGGTCCTGGATTTAGTCTGTTTTTTCCCTATGGCAGACTTTAGCATCAGCATGGCTTTCTTCCACTGTGCTGCTTTGATCCACACACAAGTAGTGACATCTAAGACTCACCTGTCTTATAAACTGGAGGTCTTCACAGAGAAGAATCCAAATAATTATTTGTACAGGAGAAATAAATTCAGTGTGGAGTTTCATGTCTATTTCTTTTCAGCTATGCAAACTGTTATCCTAACAAAATTGAAGAGACTATAATTTGTCCTGAAAAACAATTACTTTAATTATTTTCTGTCACGTTGCACTCTGGCATATGTGGCCAGTGGGACTTATTTAAAATATGTATGCTCTTAATGTCAGCTCAAAAGGAAAGCTCTCTCAGCTGGAAAAAAAATAAATTAATGTAATGTAAAAAATTAGATTATTTTTTTCATCTGACCTTGCCTCTATTTAGTTATCTCTGCTTTTGATGTTGAAATTTACAGATTAATAATTGTAGCTGCTTGAGAGAAGTCAGGGCAGATAACAATTACTGAGTGCAAACAAATTTCTCTTCTGCTCTGCCTTTCCCACAGTTGGAGTGCTGCACTGCTAGAACTGTGCACACAATTAATCTCTTTCCTAATAACTCAGGGGAAACTAATTACTTTTTCAGGGCTGTTTGCTGCCAAGGGAGGGTTTTCCATTACCTGTTGTAGAGGTGGTCTGCAGAGACTGTTTACACTACATCATTGTGATGTCAGGCCCCAGTTCATTTTATCAGTGTGGTCTCCTATGGTGGCAGCAGCCACCCAGCCCAAGGAGAGCAGAGGTGTGGTTAGTGCTACATGTTTTTTTCAGGCTGGTCTTACAGACTGTGTTGAATTTTACTCCTTGTTAACCTTCTATCCATTCTGTGTCTTTGGAGCTGGCTTGTCTCCCTCCAATATATCCCAGTCAGGCTTTCCATGCTGCACAAGCACATGTCCTTGGTGTGGCTGTGACAATACTGGTGGCACCAAACCTGCTTCATCCTCTGAGGCATGTACTTTGTTGTCATTGAGCTCTCAACTCTATCCCCTTTCTGGGCTAAGCTTGGCAAGTTCTCTTGAATCTACTCAATTCAGAACCACTGACGGTAGGATAGTCCAGTTTGTGTAGGAGTCACTGTTGCAGGTGCTGGTGTTTGCTGCACAGATAATGCTTAGAGAATGAAGTCCAGAGATAGTGCAATTACTGAGGTCAAGTAAGAGCTATAAAGGTCATGTCCCTCAGACCCATAACAGAAGATTACATGTGACTCTAGGCGTGACTTCTTGAAGTTGCTGTTGCTGATGGAGCTTGTGTTGTGCAGTGTATTTCCAGAGCACATGCTGTTCTTGGAAACTAGACCTGGAACTGGTTTTGCCTTTAGGGTTTTGTAGTGGAACAGCCTGCTACAACGTAATTACCTGAATTTTTGGACTGGGAAAAGCTCTTAATCATATCAAATCTAATCAGTGCTGTAAGTTTCTGAAAACTCAGAATTCAATTTGAAACTGAAGCCAAGTGTTCTTGGAGAAGATCTAAATCTGGTGGAGAAGCTGGATCCTTGAGCTAGAAGGGTGATACAGAAGACACGTCTTCAATATTGCTGACTGTAACTGGAGAGTTGTTTGCCATGTTGAATTGTTTATATTTTGCATGTCTAGGTTTGAGGATAATTTTAACCCAGAGCACTGCCTCACCAGATCAAAAATATGACTGGGAAATTAGATGTTTAATTATTGCTTTGCTAGATATATGGATCTGCTGTATAGAGACTCCCTTCCCTGTCCCCAAAGTTGTTTCTAAAGCTCAAGACTTTAAATATAGGGGTCTTTGGCCACTTTTTTTTTTTTTAATTAAAGATCAGCTAATTTGTTGGTAATTTGCAGCCCAGGTCTCTGTTCAAGGCTAGTGGAGTAAGAGCTGACTTAGTGCTCTGTCCAAGAGTGAAAATTTCTCTGAGTAAGGGGAGTTCTCAGGAGTCCTTCATGCCTGCCTCACTTCACCTCTCCCTGGATTTCCATAACTGTGAAATGACTGATAAATTGTGGAGCTGTGAAGGTGTAGGTGCAAATAACTGCAAATAACTGCAATGCTTGGAGAACCTTTCCTGAGAAGTGGTGGTGAAAAGCAGTTCTATGGTCATTGCTCCTTTGTGCACACCAGCTACAGTTACTGCTACACCACAGATAGCTGCAATACTTCTATAATTAGCTTATGACATGGTAAGGGCTGGTGAAATAAACTTGCCTTGGGAATATATCAGCCACTTACCTAAACATATGCTGCCTTTTAAAAGACATAAAAGGTGCTTACTCAGTTACAACTAGCACTATTATCCATGTTCTGTATCTAGTGATATAGCCAACTAATCACCCCACTAATAGAGCAGAAGGGAGCTAAAGCAGTGAATTTTAAATATCCTTTGAAATTATCTTTGTCTAACAAGTCATCCCAGGAGCTGGACTTTGCCATATGTCCATGTTCCTATCAGCAGCCCATTGGATCTGCCATAGATGTGGTTTTGCATCCTGTCCTATCTTGTCACAAAGTGACCCTTCTCTCTTCAGTCCTATCATGGATTTCAGCTTCATACAAATGTGAATGGCTCAACATGGAAGAAGTCTTGGAGATGAGGCCAAAGTGTGAACAGAAGGATGTTTCCTGTCCTCAACTACTGCCAGCCAAACCCTGGTTATCTTTGCTCATCTCTGCTCTGAGTTTGCCTGCACTGTTTCAGTGCAGCTGATCTCTGTGCTGAGCACACAGCCCTGTCCTGTCTGCATCTTGTCTCATACTGTTGGCTTTGCAGGGTTTTGGGGCTGTGGAAATGACTGAGCTTTGATGCTGGAGGGGGAGGTGTGGATGCTGGCATGGGGACTGTGCATCACTTGTGGAAGGCTGATGGTTCAGGATGATGGAAAGATAATGTCAGCCCTGAGTACTGTGCTCCCCAGGGCTTGGGAGAATTCCCTGTAGTCTTGCACTATCCACCTTGGTCATCCAGAATGGGCCCTGGGCACAGGCAGCATGAGTTCTGCCTGCCTTTTGACTGGGTTTGAGAGCAGAAGTGAATTTGGGCATGAAATTGTGGTGGGAAATTGCAGAAGTCCTCACAGGGCAGTTAACTCCCAGGACTACCTGCACCTGAAAAATGCTTGGCATTTTGATCTACAACAAAGGGTGTTTCTTATTGAAGAGATGAACATGTGAAAAACATTCCTGTTCTGGTCAGAGGTCCCTTATATGTATCCTATACAGTGAAGACATAACACTACACATGGGGATTGAATCCCATCTCTGTCAGGAGCTGCTCTGTTCCCAGGTGTCTCTTACACTCCCTTGTTTCTGTAGCTTCCACAAGCCCCAGGAGAGGCAGGAGCTGCAGGACACAGAGGTGCTTATGTTGGCAGGCTGGTAAAATACTTGAGTAAACACTTGCTTCTTCATATGGTCCAGGAGAATCTCTAATCTAAATGCTGGTGGCTGCAGAAAAGATGCTAATGAAGCGAACCCAGCAGCCTCATTTACCCATGTGAAATCACTGCCAGTGGATAATTCATTCTTCTGGAAAATACAATAATAGTAATGTAATATACAGAACACAATACTACCCTCTAATAAGTCTGACAGGCAGATTGCAGTGTCTATTTAGACTGTATTAGCCAGCAATTTCAAATGCTTTTATGTGTAGACCCTTGTTGCTCAACTCCTGTTCTTTGCTGCTTGAGCTAAACTAATTAAAGAAAAATATAATATAACTGAAGTATAAAAGAAAAAGGTAAAACCAGCCCTTCTACACAAAATATCCTTTCCAAATGAACAGCTTTTGTCTGTTTTTGCAGAAATGAAAGTGGTTTTGTTTTTCTTTGGGGATGGACGGGACAATTATGCTATGTTTATTTTTACTCAGGGTCTTGTGTTCATAAATGTGGATCTTTATCGCAGACTATCAGCATTCAAAAAGACTTGTATTACCTGGCTCTCTAGCTCTTACAATGCAAGTTGACAGCTCTGTTGAGACAACTGTTAGTACTAGCTGTTTAGTACATGATATATGGGCTGCACCGACACTTCTGGTGCATGTATAAAGCTCATTGTGCCTGAAGCTGGCAGTGCCCGAGGGCTGCCTTGATAGACTTCTTAGGGCATCATCAAGAGTTAGGGCTGGACCAGGTGCTAGGTGAGTGAAAGGGGTTTTTTTTTTATATTAATGCTTCTCCCTTTCCAAAGAGAAAGGGAATAAGAGAGACTTCTGGATTGGAAAACTAAAACATCTTTAATAAAAATTTAAAAATGAAGTATATACAAATACATGCAAAATAAGTATTGAACCCCTCTGATAATTACATCACTGTCACCATTGATGCTGTGGTCAGGCACTGGGGAAGTCTCAGATTGTATTTAGAAACACATGGATTGGTATTGAAAGCAAAGCAGACAGAATCCTCATTGGATGCCAACTACTGAAGAGATTGACCCTTGTGATCTCTTAGCTTTAAACTGATAGAATACCTTGTTGGTCAGTTTAGGATCACCTGTCCTGTCTACTCTCTGCAGGCACAACTTCCCACCTCACCCCCTATATAGTACATGAAATTCAGCAGTGACCTTGGTCTGCACAGGACCAAGTAAAAGCAAGAGCCTTTGCACACCAATCCTTAGTAGCAACTTTAGACTTCAAGTGTTATCACTTCTAGAAGTAGACACTATCTGCAAAAATATGCTGTTAACTTTAGACAGTGCAGTTAGTTAGAGACTCAGCTGAAAAGTAAAAGTGCTGAACAGAATAAGTTCTGTTGTAGCTCAAACCAAGACAAGCATGTAAACTGTGGAGGACCCTTGCTTCTCATTTGACATGAATGTAAAATGCTGCCCCTCTGCTTAGGCTGATGCAAGTTGCCAGAGTGGATGTGTGTCCTTGATGGTTGTGGTGGGAACATCTCCTGTTTCAAGTGCTGGAGTGCTGCTCAGGATCTGCTTTGCTCCAGGCCAGCAAACATGTAAGGGCTTTTGTGAAGAGTGTGTTTTTGGCAAGTTGTATTTACAGACTACCAATCAGCCTGAAGGCTTTACACCTATTGGAAATAAGTTGAAGACCCTGAGGATATCCTCTCCAAACTTGCACTGCTTCCCAGGGAAACTGTGCATGTAATGTAGAGCAAATAACTGGTTACTATCTTGTGCAGGGCTTTAAGTAAAAATCTAGAAGCTGTAAAGTTCAGCTCATTCACTCTGCAGCCTGAGTTTGAGATGCATTCTTGTTTGGCGTTCGAAGAAATATTGGCACAATGTGCTGTTGAATGCTGGCACACTTCAATTACTGATGGAAAGATAAAACACATTTTGCTCTTGGCTGGCTTCCTTGCTTGCTGATGTTCACAACATCATGAGCTCAGCATTTCAGGGGTCATCTTGAAAGAATCTGAGACCTGAAAACCCCTGGCCCTGCCTTCCTGCTGCTGTTGCCACTGCAAGGAAGCATTGCAGGGTCAGAGCTCCTCGGCAAAGTGAGTATCAGGTGAACACAAGGGCTGCTGTGCAATGGGAATCATGATCCCAAACAGGGCAGTGGTGGTTCTCCTGACTGGCAGCTTTCTCCATGCGTGTCTCATCTTTTATTTTGCATTTGTGCTAAGGTCAGTCTGAAAACCTGCAGGACTGCAGCCTTCACAGCTACCTTTATAGGATACAAGGATGAGGAATACTTGGTGGTGTATGTGTACACACACCTTTCTTGTCCTATAGGATGTTTTGTGGTCTTTTCATCGTTTAGTAGCACCCCAGGGAGCCTTTCTGTCTCTGCCAATTAATTTGCTGTAGTTATTTCTTTTTTTTTTTTTTTTCCACAAGCTGCTTGACAAAAACTCTTTAAAACTAGACTCTTCATATTGAGGGGAAGAAATATGAAGCTGGTTTTGATCACAAGTAACAGTAGGAGACATAATGCTTAGCCATAAGAACTGTACACATGCCTATAAGCTGATGCATGGAAAACTCAAGTGCTTCCTCAGCTGCCTGCCACTATGAATGATAAAGATGATAGAAATGAACTTTAACTTGCTCATTAGTGTGAAAATCAAACAACTGCAAAGCCAGCTCTTACTATACTTCACTCACAGAAGGGTGAGTGAAGTATAGTAAGAGTGGTGTCGCCACAGCTAATGTCAGTTATCTCTCTGCATGTCATTGTCCCACATGAAAAAGGGATGACTTTCTTCTAGTTCAATAAAAGGAACTTGTTTTTAGCACCTGATGACGGAGACTTTGGTTTTGCCTGGACACCTGAGAAATATGGAAGAGAAGGGGCAACAGTGGGAAGTGTTTATTCCTGCTGAAGTAAGGTGATAATTCTGAAAACATGTGAAATGAATGCACAAAGTAGTGTCAAAATGTTCAACTAGACCTGACCGCTGTCTCCCTTTTGTCCCTTAAAGAGGAATTATTGAAGAATTCAACTGCTACTACTTCTGGCTGCTTTTTAGCAAAGTGCACAAGCCTGTAAGTAGCCAAGAGTCGGGGCTGCGAGCTGCTGTGCAGTGCTCTGCCTCACCTCAGGGATGCTGCTGCAGCTCTCCCTGCTCACACTGTCAGGCAGGCTTTGACTCATGGATGTTAATTAACCCAAAATTGTTTTTCAGCCTCCTCTGTGGCATTTTTCTTTCTCCACACTTAGATTTTTGTGTAGAGTTGGTTTATTTATCTCACATCCCCTCAGAGTGGAGAGTTTTAATTCTGTAAGCACCAAATGTCTCCTTTTTTTTCCCCCTCTCTACATATGGCCTGTTATTAGCCTGCTGCTGTGGCTCAGTAATTAGCTACACAAGTGATGTTTGCAACCACATTTTCTACCTGGGGAGGATAGGGGTCTCAGCCAGTCTATATACAAACATCATATTGCCAGCTCTGCTCCTGCTAATGCTCGATCTCCTGGCAGCTTTCTCTAAGGGTGCTGCATAACTGCTCAGTTGGAAACATTTCATTAATAATGGAATTTAACTTCTTAACGTGCTATTAACTAGATTTCTTTCTTTTAGGTTGACATTAGCTGTGGTGGTTTGCATTTTTGGGAGGATTTTTTTTTTTTTTTTAAATGTGCATGCAAAATGTAATTGTGTACAGAAGTTGTTCCTGTCACTTAGGGTGATGATTCCCAGGGGCTTCAGTGAACTTGGCCAGCTGAGCTGAGGTAAAGCCCTTGGAACCTGGAAATCTGACTTCTGCAAAAAGACATCATGTTGTTGAACGTAAAAAGTGCTTTGAATGACTTCTCTGGGAAAGAGTGGATGTCTTGTGCCTCAGTTTCCTCAGTTTTAATCCAGCTCATAAAAGAGTTTCAGATGCTTTGACTTAGTCATAGTGATTTAAAACTGCATGACCTCTGTTGATGATTTACTACCATAGAAAGATCAGCAAGCTCATATTCCACCAAGAAAAGATGGCTTGATAAAGCTTCCTCTTGCAGACCTAAGGAGTGGTAAGGATGATGACATAATCCAAGAGAATCATGTCCCTTCCCAGGAGAGTGTCAGTAAGGTGCTGTCCATGGTCCACCTCAGCTGCTTGGCTTAGTTCCTAAAGAGAGACAGTGTTTAAGATTGAGCTAAAAGCCATGTCAGCTATGCTTATCAGAAAAGGGATTTTGACTGGGTTTAAGTTCCTTAAATTAATATCTGGCTTCCTTTTCCTGGTTATAACTTAAGGCAGTGCTTTCAGGACTTTTTTTTTCATTTAAGCTATAACAAGGCTCATCTTATCTGGCAATGATGAATAAAGGGTTTGACTGGAGCATATGTTAATGTACAGAAAACAAGACTTAAAATAAATGCCCCTAAAGTGCCGTATTTGGCAGTGGCTACAGGAGATGTGTAGTAAATGATACAGTGCTTCTGCTGTGTTTATGAGGGACAATAGCAGCTTCTGGCTGGTTCAAGAATTTAATTCTGCTGAGCTCCAGCAGTCATGTGGGCAGTGACCTGCAATCTGTGTCTTGCAGCCAGGTTTTCACTGATTTCAGATGGTTAAATTTATTGCAATCTCCCTGCAGAAGGCCATGAATGCAAGGCACCTCCAGCTTCAGATGCAGGGATTTGGGGGCTCTGGGGGTTCAGTGAGTTTGAAACCCAAGCTGGAACTCAATTATTTCTTGGAGTTTTCCATGCTGAATGTGGTCAAGGTGCTAAGTGTCTATAGCTGGAATGCAGACCTCCCTTTTGACTTTGTTACAGGATGTCACCTACGAAAAGATGTCCCTGTGTATTTATTTGCATGTATGTTGTGTATTTTAAACCAGTTGGATGGAAGAACAAAGTGCCGTTTGCCCTGACACTAAGACACAGTTTTTGTCAGTAGCCTTGTGCTTGTAGCACAAGCAGAGATGTTGAAGCATAACAAATGGCACTTTCTTTTGCAGGACTGCTCTTTTTCCTCTTTTTCTCTTCTGTTTTCAGCTTTAATGCATAACTGAAACAAAGAACTTGTCACTTGTGAGGGTTTTGGTAGTGGCAGTATGATGCCCCTGGAGAGGCACATGTAGGCACAGCTTGGCGGGTTGTACACTTTCTGATTAGCAGAAGACTTGTATCTTGCCTGTGGGCACAAAAGTTTTGTTACACATCAACTCAATCAGCTTAAAGAAAGCCAGCAAAGTTTGCTAGCCAGCATAGTGTTGCTTTGAAATTAAATAAGATCAGGGAATGCACAGTCAATTAATTTACCATATTATAGTCAGCTTGTAAACTTCACCAGAAGGCTTCTGCCTCTTTTCACTGCTTTTGGGGAAAATCCCAAACCTGAAAGTCTGTAACAGCATGTTTCCAGGACAGGGCACCACAAGCCAGAGAGTAGGGTCCCCCTCTGCTCTTAGAGGCTGCAGTCTCCTTGGCCTTGCAGATTTTTCCAGCTAGTGCATCTGGTGGACTGTATTTGGGTGCAAGAACTGTGGGACTGAAAGCTGAGCATGGAAAAGGAGGGGGCTGTACTGGACATGGTTTGGGGGTGTGTCCATGCTACAAAGCAGCTCCATCATGGTCCGTTTTGCCATTGCATAATTTTGTGTTGGTGCTTGCAGCAGGATCGAGGCACACGTTGGGCTGGCTGGGGGCAGGCAGCACTGCTGTGGCATTGGAGCAGCTCCAGCACACCCGTGGCCGATGGCATATGGGACAGCATGTTGTTGGGCACTCTCACACAGGGTGCTGTGGCTGGGCAGGGGTCCCATCCTCCCAGGGAAATAAACATTGCAAACTGCATGCTGCAGCTTAAACCAAGCCTGCCTGGATCCTCTGCTTGCTGGTATATCCAAGCTTTTAAGCAGACCGTTCAGGAGCATGTGTGATGGTGCTGAGAGCCCATCACATTTCTCACGCAGGCATATCTAAGCTCTGTGACAGAAGCAAAAAGCGTGGCAATATTTCTTTGCTCTGACAAAGCAGGGCTGTTGCAGATGCCACAGAATAGATGGGTGTTAAATAGCTTGCAGTAACCTCTGCCACAGTTAGAATTTGGCTGTGGAAAGCTGGGAGGATTGGAGGGGGAGAGAGAAATACCTTTGTGCTTTTGCCAGAGAGCCCTTTTGTTTAAAGAAGGCAGGTGAATTTTTACCTGAAATGGCTGCAGATAGAAACTTAGCTACAGAAACAATGTGTATGATTACCCTAAAGAACTGCTCTTCTATGTGAGTAATAGGAATTTAAAATATTGTGAATAATAATAGTAAAAAAAGCAAAACAAACAAACAAAAAATCCCAAACATGGCTGATAGAGAGACTTCTGTTTCCAAACCTCAGTTGCATGTCTTTGCACCATGTATCTTCTTGTGCTGTGTTCTGGGAGGGCTTCTGAAGTCAGCACAGTGCTGCAGGGAGGTCGGTCTGGCAGGTAGGTCAGATCTTTCTGAACCTTGTTAACTCAGGCCAGAAGTAATGACAGTTGTGGCAAACTTTACCAGACTTGAACTAGCCTCCCAGGAGGAATGGGAGGTGTTGGTGCCATTGATCTGCAGCCTGTGGCAGTGGTTGGGTTTCTCTGGCATAGCTGAGCAACAGCAAGGAGTCAGAGTCGCTGTTACTTAAGATGATCTAGAAAAAGAAACTTTTTTTCCTCTTTTCTGAAAATAGCTCTTCCCTAAACAAACTCTCAGTACTTTAAAGAACACCTGACAACCAGCCTGGCTTTTATAGCACACTGGGATTTAATGCTGAGTGAAGGCTTAGTTCACTTTCAGTAGTTGTGTTTTCTCATTAGAATTGTGCTTGGGAAACACACTGTGAGCTCAGCAAGGAGAGAAATTAGACTAATCCTTTGGGAATTTTCCCATTTTTACTCCAGGATACTGCTTTATTAATGAAACAGAGAAAAACAGAGGATTTCAGAACTTATTTTACAAAAATGCTGATAAAATGAACTTTTAACATCATTTACTTTGAATGCAGGACTGATATGAATTAACCAAACTATTTGTTCAATGGTCTTGAGTTTTGATTTGTGTGCGAAACATAACAAATATTGGCCTATCTTAGAATCCTGAAACCTATCTAGAAACCTGAGCTGGAAAATCACCTTCAGGACAAAACCAAACTGTTTTCTAAGTTACAGCTTCCAACACAACAAGGCAAGAACATGAATGTGTTTGTATTTGCCCACCCAGTTGCCTTTCATCTATCAGTTTGACATTTGCTCCCAGACGGTCTCTATAAGTTAAAATCTCTTTTTCCTCATGCTGTTTCTAGTGAATAGCTCTAAGCAGGCTTTACTGGAAACTTCCATGTTTAAAAGCTTTTGTTGTAACTTATCTTCAGTTATATTAATTGACACAGTTCTTTGGTTCTTGCTTGTGTTTCACTGGGCTCGGGCTGCGTAAGAAGGAAATAAATGTCACTGCCTTCTCTAGGACAGCGGGACTTTGTGAGCTTGCAGTTGAACTGAGACATCCCTTGGGATTGCCTTACAGGCAGAAAAAGTCCTGCAGACTGCATATTAAACTTCCTATTTTTATCTTTATGTCAGGTTTAGAGAGCATAGCAAGACAACCCAATTTTCCCTGGAGGATTCAAGTAGAAATATCGGTCTGTCATTTCAGTTCACTACTTGGGGATAATTAATTACTGCTGAGGACAATTAATCATTTTAAAGAATTTGTTTCTTGAGAAGGACAGGAACAAATATGACATAAAAGTCTCTGGCTGACCTGATGTGAGGCCAAGCCAAGGCACTGTGATATATTGAATATAAAAGTTATTTGCTGCTCTGAGTCTCGGTGATTCAGAGTGGCTTTGGTGGTGGCTAGATACCTTGTCTTTGAGGGGCAAAACTCAAAACTCAATTGGGAAGGACAGTTTCTGATCATTTTGTTCGGCAGTGGTTCCTGATTTTGGGTGGCTATGGGGAAAGCTCAGAAGGGCATGAGCCAAAAAGGCACAAAAGGACTTTCTCCTGCTGTGCTGTGTGGGCAGATCAGGCTGAAAGGACCTTGTGCCTCTTGACTTTCCTCTCTGTCAGGCCAGCACCATGAGCACATCTAGAAGGAGGTGTGACAGCAGCTGAAACTGGCCAAATATCCTTTGCTGTAGGTGCAATTGGCTCCAAACTGAAAGATCTCCAAGTGCTTCAGTCTGTTTGTTACCAGCTGCTGCTTTCCTACCCCTTATTCCATCTCATACTGATTGTTGGATGCTCTGTGCATTGCAGAGCCAGTCTCATAATGACATGGTTAAAAACAAGCTTGGTATAAACTTCTGTTCCCTAAATTCAGCTGTTATCTCCATGGCCTTAACAGGCCTTGTTGCCATCATGTTTATCCCCAGGTTTATGAAAACAGGGAGTTGAGTGATTCTTTTCCCAGGGCTCTCAGCCATGCCATAGGTTTGCTAGAAGAAAACAACAACCTTCAGAGACCTTGCCTCCTTCCCCACACTATCTCAGAATGTATGCTTGATCTTGGCAAAAGCATCTTTCAACTGGTGCTACTGGTACAAGTTTGTGGTGACCTGCTTATTATAATGTGGTCAAAGTTTTTGGCCCTGACAATCCTCCTAAATGTCACAGCTGCCACCTCTAGACCATGTTGGGAAGCAGAGGGCACTGTGAAACAAGAGTGCATGCATGTTCTCAGCTTCAGGGCTTTCCTTCTGAGCCCTGATGGCATTGTAGTCTGTGGAAGTTTTTCCCATTGCTCTTGCAAATATCAACAAGGGGGGTTCTGAATATATTGCCACTGCTTCTCTACTGACTTCACTTGGATGAAGGTCAGGCAGTGCTGAACAATTTCCCATTTTCAGTGATAGTGACTGCAAATTTCACTCTGGAGCCTGGTGCCTTTAGCTTGAGGTGGCTGCTGGAGGCTAGGGCAGTTTGGAAAAGTTGGCTGAGAGGAGGAGAACCAAGAGCCGATTTATGATGCAACCTATAAGGCATTAATGTTGCAAGAGGTAAAAGGAGGTAAATGGAGAACTTCCCTGAGACAGTGGTGGCTCTAGCTCTCCAGCAGAAAGCTAGAAGGCACCTGTTTTCCTGTTTAATTATTGCATAGCCTCTGTTGCCCTTTTTTACAATCCCATGAAATCCACAAAAGCATTTTAGCATTTCTCAAGTTGTGTTTCACAAAGCCAGAGACTGTGCAGTCAGCTCTTGGTTCACAGGGCAATCCTTTTCTGTCAGGAAGTACAGGTAGCAGCAAGCACCAGCACTGCTGGTGAGCCTGAGGATGAGGAAGGTGAGGAAGCAAGCAGGCACAATTAGTCTGGCTGTAGAGGCTTGTCAGGATCAGATATTGCCCTTGAGTCATCATGGTGCATGTCCTAGGCAATCTCAGTAGTTTAAAGGATTATTTACCAAATGGTGATGTAAAAACAAATTTATTTATTTATTTTTTCTTCATATATCCATCTTCTCTGAGCTACTTGTTCCTGGAGTATCAAAAGCTATAGTATATACACAGGAGAACAGGGAAGAGCAAAGGGTCAGGGAAACCAATAGTACAGAGCCTTTTTTTTTTTTTCTTTTCTGTTTTTTTTTCTTTTTTTTTTGTAAAAGCAATAATATAATTTATATATTTTTTAGACCACCAGCCCAGCTGAACACTGGTTTGATCCAGTAGTGTATCTACAGTGTTTCAGTGAATGGTCCAGTCCATCTTCCCAGCCATCCATTTTCTGAGCTCATCCCGGGACTCCTACTATGAAAATACATCATGTTCCTGAAGTGGGAGAAACCAGGTGCTGGTAATACTTACCCAACAGACTAACAGACTTGTCCTGCACATGGTTGCTTCTCTTTTCCTCCTTAGGCCATGGTGCAAGTGTTAACATAAAACCACAAATATCTCAATGAGTGTAGGAACAGGACTTCCACAGGTATGTACAGGGCAATTACTATCTGTATTGATTTCCAATAAACAGACGTTTCGGAGTTAAGTGGAAAATATTTTGGAAAGATGTCAGATCAAGTATGCTTTATAAATAAATCATAGCTCTGGCACATTGTATGCCACTATCTTATTAATATGCTAGGCTGCCTGGGGTCAAACATGCTTTCTTTAGGTCATCATAAATGTGCCAAAGTCAGTTTTCTGTCTATACTGTAACTTATCTAGGAAAGCAGGGGGGACTCTGTGGTGGGAAGGAGCACCAGCAAGTTGATAGCTATAAAGAAAGTAGACAGATAATGTCACCCTGACATTTTTTTTCAGAGAAATTTCTTGCTGGACTTAATAGACAATACTTTAGTTTCTCAGCACAAGTCCCACAGGCTGTGTCAGCGGTCAAATAAACTTCTTTCTCAGTTCACTCTGTCCCCAGTTAACCTGGTTATGTCCCAGCCTGGCTTCCCTTAAGGAGAATTGTGATGGAGCTGTCGGATATTTTAAATGTTCTCCACAAGTGCAGCCTGCTGTGCAGTGAGATCTATTGCAACAGATATTTCGGGTTTGAGATCCAGGTGTTTGGAATTGTTTCCTGAGGAAGCACAGAGAATAAACGTAGCGTGAAAACGTGTCTCCAAGCAGAAGATTCCTCACCTCACAAGCACTTTAAGTAGAAACTGTGACTGCCTGCGTGCCTAGAGGTCTGTCACGTAACATGCAGCTGGTGTCCTGGCTGTCTTGGGGAGTTCTTGGCAGACTGGAGTGGTGCTTTAGCATCTGACCTGAGTTAGAGGTGAAGTGCTTCAAGGGCAAGGTCAGTGTCATACCTGGGTCTTTGCTTCATTTGTGCAGCAAAAGGCTGGTGGAGCTGCTCTTGCTGCAGATGACTTCCTTAGCCATGGCTGCTTTTCCCAGAGCCTACAAATGCTGTTAACTGATGCAGCAGCATTTTTTTTCTTGCACAGGATTGAGGACAGCTGAGCTTTTACGTAAGTAAAGTTTACTCCTACATTCATGCACGCTAAGCCCCAGAGCTGGCTCCTGCTTTAAGATGGCAGGTTTTTGCTCTAGGCCTCCATAAAACACATTCCTGAGTTCCTGGTTTGTTCTTTTTCCTGTCAAACCTTCACTGAGCTGAGTGGGCATTTAGCAAGAGTAAATCTGTAAGAAAAACTAATAGAGAGCAGCTGTTATTATCCTGAGAGAAACATCAATGTGAATTTTCCCTCCAGTTACTTGTGTTTCAAAACAGAGAAAATGTTTAGACAGCGGCTGCCCCATAGGTGGGAAACTGAAGCATGTTTGGAGAGGAAACCGATTAAAATCCCTCTCCGCCAGACAAGAAGGGGCAAAGACCTTCCTAGACAGCTGGTCTGACTTGCTCCCATTACTGAAAACTGTTGTACACCACATTTGTGAACTTCAAGTGCCCTCAGAAGCTGGAAAACTGTTTCAGAGCCTTCCCGTGCAGATCAAACCTTACGGATTTCTAGGTTATGTGTATTCTTGGCCATATTTATCTGCACTGGGCTCCAATGCTGTCCTATAAATACCTCAGGGACGATCATATTCCCTCTTGCATTTGGCTTTGCTAGGTTTAAATGGGCCAAGCTGGTTTAGTCTTTGTCTTGCACAGCTCAATTCATCAGTTGATCTTGCTGACCCTGCTCTGTCCCTGCACTGGCTGGACCTCATCTCACTCTGTAATGCAAGAAAGCCACTTTCTTAAAATATAAAAGTCTTTCAGGTTGACAAGCTTAAAGATCAACATCTTGCCTGGCATAAGGCTGGAGTCTGCAAATTCAGCATTTGGACTTAAATAGTTTTTCATTTTTCACACATTTTTTAAAAATGCAGTATACACACTAAACAGATGATGCTCAGCAGGGCACTGTATAAGCTGCTTTCTGTTGTGTGTTGCTCTCTGTGATGGATGAAATTAGGCTTCAAGAGTCACTGGCAACCTTTCTTCTGGATATTGTGTATCCAGATCTATGGCATGGGAAATTTTTTGGTCATTTCATTTTCAGCTCTTGTGCCAGCACTTCTTAAAGTTTTCTATTTAGTTTCTGCCAACCTCCAGAGAGGTTGAGGAATGTAGAAACATTTGGATCCAAATACCTTGAAGGGTTTATGAAGTCCAGCTCCAGCTATGAACCTGGCAAGTGCCAAATAATGGAAGCTATCACACTAGCTAAGATTTATGGTTGGTTTCATCCATTATCTCTCTAACAGTGTCCAAGGGCCAATGCTTCACTGGGATCTCTCACAAAGCAGCAGCAGCAGATCAATGCTTCTGTTGGAAAATATCTTCCAAACCTCTGATATTTGGCTTATTTCCTACAGCAGGAGTGTTACATTTCTCATAAAATGTGTCAGCGTGTACCTGTAGATGTTTTCTTTCTTATAAATAGATTATCCTTTGTGGATTTCTGGCAGTCCCCTCAATATAAGGCACCATTACAGTGAGTTTCAAAGGCTGAATTGTGCAAATGCAAATAGCTGAATTGTGCAAGGAGAAAATATTGTGAATTTACAATTTTTTTTACATGAATTTATTAAGGTTTGTATTAATATCCTTCATTCCATTTTGTTACTGAACCTTAAACTCAAGTTATTGGTAGACTAAAAGATTGACAGGAATATGGGAGTTAAATGATTTCTGATCGTTTTTTTGGTTTGGTTTTTTTTCTTGTGTGAGAGTGGATGTGAGCAGCAGCAGTTTTGAGGTGACTGGTTCCTAAAGCTGATGTGAGCATGTTGTTCATTAACATTTTTGCAGCATTTTGAAAATGTAAATTACTCCAGGAATGTTAAGTATCATGGTTATGGCAGCCTTGAAAAGTGATAACTTAATCTATGAAATTATGAGTCCATTCTTCAGAATTACAAGTGGGACTATGATGTAGCTGATAGAACAGTAAACTGCAGTCTGGGACACTGGGTTAAGCTCTTGAGGCTTTGTAATGTGGTCTGTCTGATGCCAGCTTGTGTCTGTTTGCTGCTAAGAAAGATGAAGACAGATCATTCATGAAGGGCCATCAAGTTGCTCCATGAATTAGCACAAGGAAGCGTTATATCGAGTGCTGCTTGCAAAAGCATTTGGGTAAAGAGAGTTGAGAGGGTGGCCTGTTTCTGAGAAGCAGCAAGCCTGAAAAGGTGCAGGGCTACTAACTACTCAGCTGAACCAGAGCTCTCAGGATTTAATCTGAGCAATTCCTGTTCCTATCCACTGTGCCTGCACTTGTGACAGGGGTGTGACTGCTTCCCTAGCAGTGAAGTTCCAGCCCAGAGAGCTCCTCACTGGTAACTGAATACAGGCAGATGCTGAGTGGGGGAGGACAGTCACAGAAGTTTGGAGAAGTAGTAAGATTATTACATTTTCTCTGAAATAATCGCTAGTGAGATTTCTTGTAAATACCCGGGGCAGTTTGATACCTGTAATAAAAAATATATACACTAGAGAGGAAGAAATGTATCAGAGATAAGTTGGAGAATATAATGAGAATACCCAGAAAACAGTAACTATATTAATCAAATTCCTGAAGCCTTTCAATAAAAGAGTGATTTGATCTGCTTTGTATTTAGGTGGGAAGCAGGTCTTTTGAAGTATAGCAAGATCCACTGATTGGAAATGAAATTCCACATTCCTATTCATTTCACCTTCTGACCAGAAATAAATTGAAACTTAACTGTGAAGCTAATTAGCCATGGGAACAATATCTGATAGTGAGGATTATGGTGAACTCCCATCACTAGAAATGTTAAAATCAAGATTGAATACTTTTCCACTCCAGTGTTCATAGAAATGGATTCAAGACTATGACTTGGTCTGTGTTATGGAGAATATTCCAATCTTGGTCTGTGTTACGTAGAATATGCCAACAGATAAAAATAGTGGCTTTATTTATTCATTCACTGTGTGGCTTTGAGCAAGTTTAATGGGGACATTGCAATTCTAAGTACTATCAGTGAAGTTCAGGGATGTTCAAAGACAGAATTATGACTGAATTTGCCAGGGTGAAGTTTTCTCCTGTGCTGGCATATATTCCAGTCTATGTATTTCAACTGGAGGAAAGTACAGAAGTCAGCTGGGAAAACGAATATCTCCAGAACTGGGAGACTGGAAAAGCCATGTCCTCAAATTTTCCCATATTCTTGCTGTGAGGATAAGGCTAGTTTCCAGTGAGACAGGAGTTCATCTTGACTGTTATTTCCCAACGATGTGTATGTGACCTAATGAGCATTTGGAACAAGTCTCAGAGAAAGGTGCATAAAATTAAACCTGCCCCCACTGCCTACCTTGCATTGCTGAGTGTCTGATGCTCAATGTACTGCCTGACACTGAAAAGCTGAGCTGACCTGATGTATGGGCACAAAGCACGAGGTCTGTCTTGAAGAAAAAAAAAAAAGTCAGTATTTTGTAAGTGTTGTCTAAATCTCAAACTTTTCAAAATCTCTCATGTAAAACTCAGAAGAGAGGCTGTGCAGGTATCTGAGCACTGCTCCAGGCTGGGTAGAGCAGAGCTCTGAACAGGCAGTGCTGTAGAAGCGAATGTGGGCACCACTTTGAACATCTTCACATGTTTTGTTGGGTTTGGGTTATAATTTTTTGGGGGTCTTTTGGGGGGAGATATACTGTTTAGTTGTTCTTTGTTTAAACTGTAAGCTCATTTTTTAACAGTGATTTCATTGAAGCAGTTTAGTTTGAATGAACTGGTGCTTGCCAGCAGTGGAGTTTTTACCTAATTAGTTCTTGGTAACAGCAAAATGATCTCGGGTTAAGGAGGAGCCTTTGAGGTATGCCACTTCTCACAGGAATGGAGATGGTTTGAGGCATGTTATCTGGGCAAGGATGGGAAGGTTGTTCCCTGCATTAGTGTGCATGTTCTCCAGTGCTTAGTGTGAGGATTTGTGATTTTGAGGCTTTATGGGTTTGCCTGAACTCATCTCTGTCATCAAAATATCTGCTAAGTGAGGGATGTTGCTGTTACTGCTCTCTGGTGGAGTGCAGCAGACAAACAGTTGTCACTAGATGATGGTATCAAAACAAGACCCCTTGTGCACCAAGTGTTTATATTTGCATACAAACTGCCTAACCTGTTATTAGTGGGTACATTTTGCATATATGAGGAATGTAAGTTGCTTCGAATGAACAGGCATCAAAATTTGACCTATCCAAAGTCACACATTGAAGCAGGAAGCAAAAGCCAAGAATAGATTCAGGGTCCTGAACTTCCCCAACCTCTAGAATGGGAGCCAAATTTCATCTCTCACTTGTAATTATGGTCAAAGCCTGGGCTGGAAATGAGAAGCACTGATTTCTGTTTCTGCTATGCAGTAGATTTACTGTATGACCTTGGAGGAAAAAGTGTCCTTCTGTGTCTCAGTTTACCTCCCCACTAATGGAGATAATTGTACTGGTATGCAGTAAGCTTTAATGGACTTTATTCCTGCACCTGCTGAAGTAATGTCTCTCCTTACAATGGGAAGAGGACCAGCTGCACCATTTGTAGAGTGCCTGGATAAAAGGATATTGCAGAGGTGACAGAAATTATTTGTTTTAAAGTATGGGCCCAGATAATAGCCAAATATGCTTAAGAATTGATTGCTCACTTGGATAGTAAGGAATAACAAATCAGTCTGAGAACAACAGCTGCCTCGACCCTTCTTACACTGCTGCTGTGTGCACATGTGGTCTCACTTGGCCCAAGTGCTGCTGGATCACTGGGAGTCTTAGGGGGGTGGGATTTAAAAAAAAATAAAATATCCAAGACCCAAATCAGTAATTCAGTGAGCCAGTGGAGTGCTATACCTTGATGCTATTGTGTGGTTGTAATGAACAAATACAGGGTGTGTAGAGCTCCTGACTGAGCAGGGCTTTGCTTTGTGCCTTATTTTCTTCATCAGGAAAACGAGTCCATGCATTCTTCCAGGCTAGTTATTTTTAAAACATACAGAAATGGGATAACTACTTGCAAAGGTAAAGCTGACACTGACTCACCATGGTTCATAATGCTGAACTACACAAGTTAGCAGTCCCAGCACCATGGAGGTGAGTGCAGCAGCACTTGTTGCTCTGCATTTTCTCCTGTGCATTGCAGTGGTCTGTGTGGCTCTTCCAAAAATCCAAGATGATGTTGCAAAGTGCATCTGATATCACCGAGTAGAATATTTCTGACAAGTGGAACAAGGTTTCTCTGCTTATGTGTTTATATCTATGCTCTTCTTTCTCCTAAATGAGGTCTAAGCACTACTATTAGTTAATACCTTTTGTGCTGATTCTTTATTTCCTAGGACAGGGGGAAATAAATCACCATTTTATCTGCTGACCAACCAAAAGCCTGTTCAAGTAAATTATCTCTCAAAGGCTCTTTATGTGTATTTTACTTTAAAGTTTTTCTGAACCTGATTAAGTCCCTATTTTGAAGTATCGAGGTTGGCCAGGTTTCAGTGTGTTAGTATTTGCTCAACATTAGTGCTGGGGATCCCTGGAGTGATCACTTATTGATGAATACTTGGTTTCCACACACAGCATGGGACTGAGATTGCCTGATGGAGACATTTAGCTACTTCCAAATCCACATGATCACTCTAGTTTTGTCAGTCACTACAATAGAATCCTTTGAGATCGTGTCAGGTGAACAATTGCGTGCTAAAGGCAGCCTCCATCCCCAAAACCTTGCAACCTGGAGCAGGCAAAGGGAGATTTAAGTCAGGTCACAGTGCTCTCCATTCCTCCTATTCAGCAAGAAGGACAGGATCATTTCCTTGCCATTATGTAGTTTTACACGTTTGCATACACCCTCACCACCACATTTTGGTTCTAAAATTATTTTCTCATAAAATTGCCCTTGATCTCTAGCCTGAGACTGATGCATATTTATAACCCTTCCTCTGTACTTTCTTGTCACTTGACTTTACCAAATACCAGTCCTTGTCTGAGTTGATGATATAAAGCACAAGCTGCAGTATGAGTAGGGATGAGAGCTGGGAGGACTCTCTTGCTTTGCCTTTACTCTGTTCTGCTTTGAGCTCCAGATGTGTAAGGGGGCATCATTTCACTGCCTGATAATGAAGACATAAGACAGTAACCTATGCTTACTCAAATTATTCTAACTCCAAGACACCTGGTTGACTTCCACTGCACAACTCTCTGTGGGCAAGCTCACAAGTGTAAGTAGCAAAATCAACCAATAGAGTCCCTCAGCCCCCAGATCCTTTCCAGATAATGCATCCCTATGACACTGCAAAGCAGAGGCTAACTCTTGGTGGGTGCTAATTGTCCCAGCTCTGTTGCCCAATTCAGTTTTCCCTCACAAAGGTCTTGTACCTCATTATTCAGCAATGGCCAAGAGGAATCAGGATTTGTCAGAGAGCTCCCACTCTTCAGAGCCACACCAGGGATATCAAGAATCATAAATCTTGCACCTCAGCCTGAGTGGTGTGCAAAGCCCGCACGCAATCTCTGAAGCTCAGGCCACGGCAGCAAGGGTGCTGACAGCCTCTCAGCTGCTTTCCTCTGAAAGGGTCTCTCTTTTCCATGAGAAGCAGAGCACAAAGCAGCATGGCATCACATTGCTGAGCCCTGGGGGTTATAATTCAGCAATTCAGTGCACCATGCACTGTCATCCCAGAGACTCAAGACCGTGCAGCAAGCTGAGGGAGAGGCTGTGGGGAGAGCTGTAAAACAGGAGCATGTTTTATGCTCTGTCCTTGGCTGTGAGTCATGGAGATCTCCGTATGCTCAGGGTAATGAGCATTTGTATTCAGATGGTTTCCCAATCTCTGTTGTAGAATGCTGGGGAAGAAAATGTGTTTACTGTTGCTTTTCCAGGCAGGACAAAGTGCAAGGTAGTCTATTGAGCTGTTTTCCAAAAGCTGCCCTTAGAGATGTGTTTATTGGTCTCTTTTGTTTGTTCTCTGCCTGCGCAGACAGAGCTCTCCATCCATTCTTCCACCTGCTCTCGGTTCAAGACAAAACATGATTCTCTGTAGAGACTTCAGCAAAAGGCCTTGTTGTGGTTGGACACATGGGTTCCTACCTGCTGGTCTTTATAGCTTAGATATTTCTGTCTTCTGGGGATGAAAGAAAAATCTCCCTCAATAACTGTGCTGCAGAGGGTGTCAGCCAGGAGTTGATGCATGGGTGTCGTCGTCTTTGCATTGTACTGTGATGGTGCCCCGGCAGAGCTGCTTTTCCTGGCAAGCCTTCTCAAGAGGTGAAGAAAGAGCAGGGAGGTTTCTGAAGGTATGGAGGGCCCTTTGCACCATAGGCTTCATCCATTGGCACAGCTTTTGATGATGCTGTTCAGGTCTGGTGTTGAATGGGATGCTTCACTTGGTGCCATGGGTCAAATGTTGACTGCTGGCTGAGGCCACCCCATTGAATTAACCAGCTGTTAATTAAATGATGACTGCATGCTTCATTAGAAGCTGCTGCTGTTTGAAAGCCACAGAAGCCACCATCTCCACCAGGAAGGCTATTTCTGAGCTTCTCCTGTAGAACAGGTGTAAATTTTAAAGAACTGGGGTCATCTTCAGTTAAGTGCCCTCAGCATCAATCAGTTACTAATATTTCAGCTTCCTTCCTTGGTGCTTTTGGACGCATCTGACATCCATCAAATAAAGCAGCCTCCAGATGGCCCCAACATATGCTCCCTGTCTCGGAATAGCTGAAATCTAAATGCTTGCCTCCTTGGGAAGCGCCGGCCCCTTGCTGAGTCTCGGCATCCAAGGGAGATGCCTGCTGCTTTAATCAATGTGTGTTCTGTTTTTTTCTGCTTTGTCATAGTCATAATAATAAGCAAGACTCGCTTTGGCATCCCTGGCTGCAAGAACCTTCCTGTGCTTGAAATACTAAATGCGTGTCAGTCCCTTTCTTTCCTCTCGTCTTTCTCCTCATCACTAGGACCCTACTGATCTTCTCAATCCTGACAGTACTAATTATCCTTCTCTTTCCTCCTGCAATTGATGCCTTTTCCTCCTTCTAATCTCTTATTTGTATAAATCACCAAGGGTGAAGGAAGAGTAAATATCAATAAAACAATTCAAGCTGCTCATGACAATACTAAAGGCTGCCCAAGCTCCTACCTGGGGAATGGCAATTAGTGACGGCAGTTAATGGTCTGTCCCACTTTGCACCGAAGTTTGTCTCTGTCATCTCTTCATTCCTTTGTCCTCACTTTGCTTAGCATTGTGAAATGGCAATTTCTGAGCCTCCCAGGATATGCTCCAAAACCTGTGCTCTTTTAAATCTCCCTGCTATTGATATTGTATTTCTACCCTGCCTAGGAGTGATACAGTGTAAGTGCTAGGAGCTAGGAAGTACCCATGGAAAAGAACTCTTGTAGCCTTTAGCTGCCCTTTTCCTTGTCCTAGTTGAATTAAAGTCTCCAGAGGATGATGCACTTCTCCTGTGCATCTCGCTTTCTCCCTGTCAAAGTAGCAAGTAATTTTAAAATAATTTTCAAAAACAAGTTATTGGAACTAGATGGAAAAAAAGTACCTGCAAAAAACTGTACTTGAAAACCTTCTACTGATTCTGTAAATATATTTGTAAGATTAAAATATAGTGTTCCTTTAAAAGCGGCACATGTGGCTAAGCATGTGACAGTGTTGCCACATTTAGGATATGTAAGTAGTTGTTATTTTTACCTATTTGCTTTGCATGCAGAAGTATTTGGCCAAGACTAACCCAAATCAAAATTGCAGTTAAAACTCCCATTGATGAAAATGCCCATCTCTGCAAATACAAAAACTGAGGAGCTCTTTCAGTGGCATCTGTGTCATTCTGCAATATTCATAAACTTTACAAAGTTTACCTTGTGAGTGATGCAACTTTGTGTTACAGATGTCAGAAGCTGAATGACTTGCTGGGACTTCAGTAATGGCCTCGACCTGCTGAGCTCTGCACAGGATCATTATTGCAGAGCTGCATTCATGTACCTTCCAGACTCTGAGATTGCTATTCAGATAGTGCAATCTATTTCTATGAGCTCCAGCCTTGTGTATTCGTCTGTGTAATCTGCAGCTCAATTAATTTAGCCTGTGGCATCCACTCAGAGGGCCATTGCTTTTTTTTCAAGCTTGGTGGTATTTTTCTGCCCTGTGTTTGAAAATCAAGGCAGATGCTGCCTAGACTGTAGCTTGGATTTTAAGTTTTTGAAAGCATACATTAGAACGAGATTCTGCAATGCAGGGAGGAGTTAATGGTGCCATGGTTTCTCTTTCACTTTCTGTGAACCTTCTTGATTTTGTAGCCCAGCATTCAAAGGAAGAATAGTCTTTCTTTTTCCACCCCAGGCTAGTCCTGGCTGCAAAAAGGTGTGGAATGACAGTCCTGGGGTTTCTTGTCCCATCAGTGACACCAGGCTGACAGTAGGTGACATGCAGCCTGCATCAGAGCTCTCTCTTGGGATAACACCTTTCTTTTAATCTTCTTGTTTGCTGACCCTTGTCCTCTCTGTTGCACCTGCCAGCAGGGATTCCTTTAGCACCCCCTGCTTTGGTAAATCAGATATATCAAGTTCATGTTACCTAAGTCACCAAAGAGTCATTGTGTAGAAAATCTCTCCAGTGTGAGGTTACAGCTGCCCCCACCTCACTGGCCCCCTTCCTCGGCAGTACCAGCAGGCACACGTGTGCTGTAGAGCAAGCGGTTCCTTTGTGTGCAGACGGTAGCATGTTCATGGCTCTTCTAAATCATTTACAAGTCTTAATGCTTCTGTGCAGGAGGTATAGGGCCTCATATTGCAGCAGTCTTGGAATTACATGAATGAATTTAGGCTTGAAGTTAGAAAAGAGTTTGTGATGAGGAAAAAGTAACATTCTGGAACAGCTTTCTGTGGTAGCAGTAACCAGGTTGGGGTTTTTCAGATGGTTTTGAAACATTTATGATGAGTCCATACAAAGCGATGATGCATGCTAGTGGGTGTCTGGGAGAGGGCACAGTGGGGGCCATAGCAGTTGTCTGTGGGCTTCACTCAATGTCATATTTGCAGCAGCTTCACTTACTTTCTCATTCTCAAATGAAATGTCACTAATCTGGATTATCTGTGATCCCATTAACCAGCTTGCAGAGTAACTGTGGCTCAGGTGCAGTCACTGGGGTGGCTCTGTGCAGAGCAGCAGGGCTAGAGCCAGCCATGGCACTGTGCAAACATAGCCCTTCATCTTTGGAGATGCCTTTGTACCTAGAAGCTTCCCAGTGATATTTGTGTGATCTTGAGGCACTAATCTCTGTGGGTCTGCACTGTGCTGTAGACACCTGAGCAAATTTAGCTACAAGGAACCCCTTTTTGGCTGTGTGGGGAGGGCAGAACTAGCAGGGCAGTTTCTGACACAGACCAGGGAAGTATCTGGGGTGTCTCTGCACTACCAGTCCCATATTTTCCCTGTACCTGAATTCTCCGTCACTTTCCCCCTGCTGCTCCCATATACTCCAACACTTTCCTCCTCCCTCCCCTGCTCTTTCAGCTCGGTCACACCTCTCTACCCTGTACCTCATTGCCAGCAGCAGAGTTGCATAAGTAGCTCTTTTAAAGTGTGCTGGTGCGCTCTCATCAGTGAGCAGTGGGAGCTGCAGTAAGCACAGGCAGCCTGGTGCCTTCCTTGCACCTCAGCATACTGGTTCCAGTTCTATGTCATGGAAGGCAGATACCTTTTATAATTGATGCTGATAATGGTTGTAAGACACACCATTTACAAGATGTGAGGTGGTAGCTAACAGCGAGAGAGAAAAATCTTTCAGACCATATGGTTGTATCAGCACTAGTTTGGTGCCAAGGATGGCTCTTGGTTAAATTGGGATCCCACTTTGCATGCGTACATCTGCTGGAGGGGGAAAAAAATGTTTCAGTTGGGGGCCATAAAATTATTAACTTTTCTCATAGTGTTATTTCTACACTCTCTATATGCAAAGCATACAGTATTAATAGCATACAGCATAAAAAAAACCCCAAACATTTCTAGGTGTAATATTTTTAACTGACTGTGGTACTATAATAAGTCAATTCATTCTGCCTCCACTGTAAATCAGGAAGACTAGCTGTCATACTTTGTATTAACTTTCCTAATCACTTTGTATTTCTGAAGGGGCCATCCTCATTGTCTCTCACACCAAATAATTTATTCGTATTTGTATTTTGAAGACATGTGGTGTAAGGAAGTGTGCTACATTTCCAGGAGGCTCTCAGGAAGGTTTCAAGGGTGGAAAGCTCCTTATTTCTGTGGTTATTCTCAGTGCATTTATTGGTAGGTTGATGGGTATGAATAAAAGCTTTGTGGTTTTTCATTGAGACCTTGTTAGGTCTGCTCATGAAGTTGATGCATTATGAAAGAGCAGTCTTTGTTCTTCTGAGTTCACTCTTGAATATAAAAATATAAGAAAGTTGTTACTTGTACAAACAGACACTGGAAAAGATAAAGTTCTGAAAAATCTCATGGTGTAGAACTGGGACCTGGGGAGAAGGGGTGGTGGGTGGTGTAGGGACTTTTGGTACTGTTTATTCCTGTGTAAATATGGAGCCTGCAAAGAAATTCCCTGTGAAAGCAGTGAAACCAAGAGGTGTTTTTCCATGGATGCTCTGTGTTGGTTTTAAGCCCTCTCTGTAGTGTGCCAGACTGGCTCGGTATTCCTGGGCAGTCAGAGGTTAAACTCTCTCATGCTTTAAGTCATGCAGTGCCTTTTGCCTGTTTCCAGACTGTGCTACACTGTATGAATGTAGCCAGTGTGTTTTATCCTCAAATTTTTTTATTTAGGTCTTTTTCTGCCCTTACTGCTTTTTAAAATCTTCATTTACAAATCTTCATATCACAGTTTTTACCATTTGGAAAGTTATATTAAAATCAGCTAGAAAAAGAAGAGACTGTGAACTCTCAGCACATCCAAGATGGGATATGCTGGGAATGCTGATCAATTTAAGACAAAAAGGTTTCAATGTATTAGAAGAACTCCTTAGGTATGATCCACCTCAACCTTTGGCTTCTCCACTACATGATGTGAATGCAGTGAGGGCTGGTGTTGAAAGCACAGTCACAGTATGATGTTGTTGTGGAACCTGGAGTCATTGAACACTGAATTCAGTACATAGATAGACTTGTGAATTGAATTTTTCTTTTTCCTTAAGATGTTCTATATCTTCATTAAAAATACATACATACCTAATATCCCCAAATGACAAATGTGTGAATCAGAACCTTATGGATACCACATTTTGAGGATACTGCATTTCTTATGCAGCAGTTAATCTGAAATACCATAAGAAAATCTGTATTATCTCCTCTCTGAGAATTTGCAAGTAGGGCTTTGAACAAAAATAGAGTTTTAGTGGAGGCAAGTATCAGTTCTCCAGGTAATCTGACAATCCTTTCCTGTTATGCCACATGCTCTGCAAATGCTCTTTTCCCACACAGTTTTTCTTAGTGGGAAATGTTGACTTTTTTTTCCCCAGTCAGCCAAACTCCTATACTTCTTCCAAGTGTGGGGGGGGAAGCCCAATAGCACTTTTTGTAGAGAATGTCACAATGAAACCATTTGTGTGCAGAGGAAAAGAGTATTCACCTTGTACTTGCCTGCCAATATGTCACTGCAGACTAGGCACAGATCCTTATTCCTCAGCTTGTGTAGCCCCCAGACAGGCATTCTGGAGCTTCAGCCCTGAGACATGGGCTGTGTTCTTATCTGTGTTGATACCAGCCAGACCATGGAAATGCTGGACTGCTAATAGTACAGAAAGGCAATGTCTCTCTGAGAAACTGCATTTCAGATGTTGCAAGGTACCTATCAGTGTTGTTGCTTTTGTGCATACAGAAAAATTGAGAGAAGTGTACGCAGAGTTTTAGAGCAAGTGTGAGTCTCAAGGAGTTCCTGGCAGTCATCATTTCCCAACATCTCATCTGACATGTCTCTGGCTTGTTTCAGGAAGGTGTTGAAATAGATGGGGCAGAGATGGGGTGACAGATTTCCAAGGTGATGCTCCTAAAGACATTTGGGGCTGGGCTGAGAACTAATACAGCAATTTACTGTTCAGCCTGACAGAAGCTTTTAGCAGGTGCAGAGGCATTTGCTGACCAAGCTGGCAAAACTGCTTAAGTTGTATTTTGTCTGACTTCAGAGAAAAACAGGCGTATCCAGAAAGACTTTATGGGTTGAGTTCTGTTGCCAAGTGCTCATGTTTTGTGCCATTTCGGTCTTCCCCAGGAAGCCCACATTAGTGAAAGCAGAACTAGTACAGCCTGCAGGCCAGGCAGGACTACCTGAAGTGGCACTGGATACAAATATTGGGTGATCTAGGCGATTGATTGTCCTTCTGTGTATGTGCCACTGTATGAGGCTACATCTAAATTAGCTTCCTAATGTGGTCTGCTCTGGGATTTAGAGTAACTTGTGATGCCTAGCAAAGCTCTCAACCACAAGAAGAAACAGAGTTGAGGAACTGAATAAATGAAGTAGAAATTTCCAATCTCTGAGTAGACAGGAGCATACTTTTTGTCACAATGGCAGCCCATTGGCAACAGATACGGTGAGAGCAAGATGGATCACACTGGAGAAGCAGGAATGGTGATGGTGGCAGCTGTTCATCTGCAGTGGAAGGCAGGAGCAAATGGGTAAAACCTCACCAATCTGTGTAAACACAGCACTTTGTGCTTATGTACCAGCCTCTCCCCAAAAAGGTCTGTAAGCTATGTATGGTGCTCACCAATTCTCTTGATGTACTAACAAGGTTGACTTATGTGATGCACAAAGCAGGGGGGTGTGTCTGTGAACACTAGCGATGGAAAATACTTCTCAGGAGAGCAGGGCACTTGCCCAGCCTCAACTCTTAGCTAATCTCTGCACCACAGCACTGGAAGGTAGGCATGAAACAAAGCCTGTCTTTCCTGGAAAAATCTCTGGGGCTGAATATGCAATGAACTAAAAAGTCATTGAAATCACATAGCTTTGTTTTGTTTTTCCTTGAACTGTAACTGAGTCTGAGACAGCTTTAGACCCTGTTGAACTCAGTCTGCAACAACAGGAGTCAAAAACTCAATCTAGAACTAGAGTGAGAAATTAAACCAGTGGTAAGAGTTTAACTTGGAGAATCTATTAGTGCAGTGATAAAAAGGTGCAAAGGCAAAAAAAAAAAAAAGGACGTGGCTGCCTTTGTGCTGTGTGTTTGGGTTTTTTTCTGGTAGGATAGCTTCCATCATGAAGAATTTAAAAAGTTTTATAGGAGTGGTGTCATACCTTCTAAAGAACTTAAAGATTAAGTCTGTGGTCCTGAGGACTTGTCTATACCTGCTAGCCCATGTGGGCTGAGCTGCTTCACTGCAGGCTGTAGCTCTGTCACTGTTTCTGGCCAGGGTCTAAGGGTTGAATGGGGAAGGTACAATATTATATGGACAGTAGCATTCTGTCTTTTATCACAGACTTTTTTTTTTTTTTTAATATATACTAAGGCCTCTTCTAAATCCTCTTTGTCTAAAATCTTGCAGTCTGAGCCACCCAGGCAGGCATCATGTGAACGTGTGTGATTTAACCACTGTTAGCAAGCTTTTGCTTTTATTAGCCTTTGGTCCAGATTTCATATAGTTCTCACTTATTCAGATCTGAAAATGAATGCCTTTGTCTTCCCACAGCACTTCTGTGTATCTTCTGTCTATCTAAGCTGGGGTTTAACTCCTCTCTTTCTGTTTATTTGATCACTTTTCCCTTTGCTGCTTTATCTATATTTGCCTACTATTGATTTTCTACTTTGACTCTGCAAGAACTAAAATGAGTTTAGGATAAAATAGGCTCCTTCTCGAGTTAGAAGCCACGGTTAATTGTGTTTATTAGGACATTGTGAATATTCCAGGCATGGATAGTCTCATATCTCTGTGCCCCTAGAAAGTCAATATATCCAAGCTTAAGCTATACAATTGCCACTATGTTGTGCAATAACATTCTCTTGGCCCTTTATAGAAAGGGATTGTTTTGCTAAGAAAGTGCATCTGCTGGGCAAGAAGGACTTATTAATGTACAAGCACCTTCTGGCCTCGTCCCTGCCTTGGGGCCTGGTGCAATGTCCTGCAGAAGTTTGTAGCAGCAAGGCTAGAAAAGGGCTCTGGACCTCCTGACAATGTTTCTTGTTCCCTTCATTAAGCATTAATCAGGTTCCTTTCCATCAGGGTGGTAATTCTATGTTTGTGCAGACATGTCAGAGTGGGGAAGGTCATTACCTTAATTGCTCTAAATTGTTACTTAGAAGACTGTCAATTCAAAGCCATAACTAGTCAGAAGTTTTATTTATGGTCTGATGTGGTGTTATTGTGGCACGCTTCTGTGGGTATATTTCTGAAGGAAGTGGCTTTTTTTGCTCCAAACTGATGACTTCTTCTGAGAAGTCATTCTTTCCATCAAGGTGACATTCAGGAATGACAGTGTGACACATCACCAGGAGAAGTGCTCAAAAGGGAATTCTGACTTTGATGTGTTGTTTCCATATATCACCATGGTCTTTTCCAATTAGAAATCCTCCATTTTTTTTCCCCTACCTCTTGATCCTGAAGAAAAGTTGTGTCCTCCTTAAGCTGTGAGCAGCTATAAGAATTGGTCATGTGGAGCCTCCTTCTTGCACGTGTATGACCAATCTAGGGCTCCTGGAGTCCAGGGAAACTGAGCTGCATCAGTAAACACCTGAACTACAAAGAGGATGAACAAGAGGTTGAGAAAGGCACATGGACCCCTGTGCTTTGGTTAGCTAGTAGCAGCTGTCTGTCTCTCATCAGAGATCCAAATCACATCTACTGGAGATGAAAAGTAACATCTGCAATTCCCTTATCTTGAACCACTCAGTCTTTCAGGTCCTGTAAGTCATGACACTCTTCCTGGAAGTTGCACAGAGCTACTGTTTGTATTCACACAATAATGGGACTCCCCACATATTGGGAAGTAGACACTTAAGAGCTGGGCTGAACCCCTCTAGTTAAGGCATACTGAAAGGAGTACTAGAGATGTGACAAGACACTAGACAGCAGAGCACTTGAGGGCTGCCTATCATATGCATTACCTATTTTTCAGAAAAAGGTAATTTTTTGTTTGTTGCAGGCTAGAAAAGGGAAGAAGTTGCCTTCTGTAGGTGTGCTTGCTTTGGTGTAGCAAAAACTAAAGAGGTGGTAGCTTCCCACCAAAGGGGCAGTGCCCAGACAAGAATGCTGTCAGGGAGGTCAATGTGGTGCAACTGTCATGCAAATGTATAGCAATGAAATGCAGCCTTCCTTTTTTTAAACAGCTTCTGCAGCTTGCTTTGCCAAGTATTTGTTATGTTTTGGGCTGTCAACAGCTTTTTGTGTTATGAAACATGCAAACATTACTGGGGAAAAAATGGAGGAAATAAGTGATTTTGTAGTTGAAACTGTGCACCCCCAACAGATTGAGGAAGGGTCTGGTTTAGCTCACTGGCTTATCTCAGAATGTCTTAGACTGAATCTCAAGGAGAAATTGGTTGAGTGATTTGTAATAACAGATTAATTTATATTAAATATCCAGATAGATTGGCTAGGCAGTGGGGAATCTCAAACTGAGATGCCCATGCTCTGACTGTCCTATCAGGAATGCTCAGTGCTTTCAAAATATATTGTCCCCTTGAGTTGTCCTGATCTCAGCTCAAGAAAATGAAAACACTATTATATATTTGATACTTTCTTTAAGAAGGTCTGTAAATGGATCTTACCCAGAGTGTGCTCTTGTGCCGAGTGTGTGTTGCTTCACATTTGTAATTCATGCAGAAGATGTAATGGAGGAGTGAGCTGCTTGACTGGATTTAGATGATGCTAGAGATTTTTCATAGTGCTATGAAAAGATGGTGCTTCTGATGTCTTTAGATTTGGTGTCTTGCCCATGAGTAAATATGTGTCTCTGGGATAGGACTGATAATCAAGGTCTGTATTGGGGCAGAAGCTTTTCTCTAAGATCTGTAAGCCTGCCAGAGAGCTTTTCCTCTACCTCCCATTGCTTCTTGACAATGTGGTGAAGGCCTGATCCTCAGGGTAGGGAAGTAGGATACTCCAATTTTGGGTGCAGTTTGCAGAAAATGTATTTAATGATTTCTATCCATCTGTAATAGTCACTGAAAGCAGCTGAACTAAGCAGATATAAACTGACAATCATTGCAAAGTGTCAGATGCACTACAGTGTTAACCTACTGGGTGAGACATATCTGTATTAAATACATAGGATAGACATGGGAAGGTTAGTTTGCCTTTTTGTTGTTACTCTTCAATGGACAGATATTAAAGAATTTCTGGTTTAGGGTCCTGAGGGTTTCTTGGAACTGAAGTTTAAGTGAATGGAAATTTTCAACTCTGCAAGTGCAGCTGGATGAATAATTTGTAGTGAATAATATATTTGATGGCTTTCACTGCATTTGGGATTGACAGCAAACACATCATAATTTTAATTATTGGGAATGATTTGCTGAAATATTCAGGAGCTATTTTTGATTCCTGCAGACAGTGCATGAAAAAGTTAGCAATTTAAGAGCCAGACTTTTTTTTTTTTTCTCTCTTTCTTTCCCCATGAACTCCTGGCTGCTCTCCTTTCTCTATACAAGCTTCTTCAGATGGAAACATGATTCCTTGCTCCTGGTTTGAGAATGTTACAGAAACTGTAAAATAATAATAAAAAAGTTTTGCAAGTCTTCCTATCCTAACACTTGGTAGAAAGCATGTGAAAGGAATCACAGAATGGTTTTGCTTAGAAAGAACCTTTAAAGATCACCTAGTTCACCACCTGATGGGGTTGGTTCACTGGCTTCTTCAGGCACTTGCAGAGCTGGGGACTCTCCATGTAGCTGGGGTTGGAATCTGCAAGGTGGAGACTTTAGGAGAGGTGAAGAAAGCATGAAAAAATGTTATTTCTCTCTCCCTCTCCTGTACTTTTCACAGCTTTGGGAAAGTCAAAACCTAAGGACTGGCCATCAGTAATTCATGCTGGGTGTTATTTGACTGTTGCTTAAGCAAGACTGCTGGGGTACTCCTGACCCCTCTCATGTAGGGGAGTTACTGATGCAGAAGTTTTCTCCAAACCATTGGAAACAGCTCTTTGCCCTCCTTTGCCCTCTTCCTCCTCCTTGCACCTCCCTATCTTGTGGTACCATGCCTTTGTACCATCGTGCTAGCCCAGTACTATATTGCCTGCTGGCCTGGAGTGTGATGCAGAGAGTATGAAGAAAATTAGAGAGAAACTTCTTCCCAAGGAACAGGTCAGCAATAATGTAAAATTGACATTTTCCTTCTGCAAAGAAATCAAGGCAACATTTTGGAAGAATAAATATATTAAAAAAATGATGGGGATGAATAAAAATGTGACTTTCCTGGAGAACTGAAAATAGCAACCCGTAAGTAAGGAGAGAAATGCAGGTACGGATCGAGCTGGTTTGTCTGGGCTTCTGTTAGCTGCTCTCTAAAATGTTTTGCTACCCTCTGGTGGCTTCCTGAGGATTTGTGCAGCCCGGTTTTCATTCCTTGCGCAATCCCCTGCCAACTTTTTCAGATGCATTGAGAAACCCACATCTGCCGATGGAAGCGTTTATTTTCTGTGATTCCAAAGCAGCACTAGAAGAATAATGGAAAAGCAGCAGCTTTTGGGGTTTTCTTTTGCTGCTTTTTATTTATTTATTTTTTTCTTCATATGAAGTATCTTTTGGTTTAGAGCTATGAGCACAAAGGCAGCTTGGTTGGGATGTTAAAGTGAAAGAATAATACCTTTGTTACCTAGGTTGGCTGTGTGGTGGGACTGTTCAGTGTTTGGAAAGGACATAGGCTTGGCAAGCCTGCAGAATGCAAACCCATGTCCTCTACTTAACTGCAGAGGACACAAAGTGAGTACCAGTGTAGTCAATAATAGCAAAACTCCCATGATCTCTAGGAGCCCAGAATAGGTTCTATTCAGTCTGGTGCAGGGTCAATGCTCAAACCTCTGTCATCCTTCCACTGTGTCTTGGTCTCTATTATTCAGTAGCTTCTTGTTTTTTCTTTTTTTTTTTTTTTCTTTGCTCTTTCATTCTACACTGTGACTTCATAGCAGAGGAGCCGTAGGT
Organism: Ceyx melanurus; assembly: GCA_024611195.1. Classification (NCBI taxonomy): domain Eukaryota; kingdom Metazoa; phylum Chordata; class Aves; order Coraciiformes; family Alcedinidae; genus Ceyx; species Ceyx melanurus. The sequence goes on along the minus strand of JANHGL010023095.1, from coordinate 9,550 downwards.
AGGGATTTAAAGGGCAGAGGTTTGACAGATTTTACAAGAAACTCCTCCCAGGCATTAATTCCTGGGTTATGGGGTCAGAGAGGCTCTTGTGATCTTCTCAGTCTGACCTCCTGCAGAGAGCAAGTCACAGGACTGCCCTTAATTGACTCCCGCTTGAAGTGCAGTGTTCAATATAGAAAGCACCTCTTTTTGGTTTAAAATTTTCCAGTGTTGGAAGATTCACCTTGTTAAATTGTTCCACTGCTTTATCACCTTCAACATTAAATACTCCTGCACTTTGTTTAGTTTCAGTTTCCATTTTTTGGCTTTCTTGTTACTTTGAGTTTAAGAAGCTGTGTGTTGCTGAAGCTGTGCCCTGTGTAGGATCTCATGGGCTTGATCAAGTTGCCATGTGGCACTCTGAGAGGTACCTTCTCTTAAGAAATGAAAATTGTTAATGTTATTGATGGAAAAGTTGTGGGATGTAATGTGAAATCAGAAACTCGTTGCACAGAAGGTAATGAACAGAACATTAGGGGTTGGAAGGCACCTTTGGGGATCATCTAGCCCAACATCTCTGCTAAAGTTTCAAAGTCTTGTCTCTGCAGAGTGTCTGAATCCAGCATGTGGGACCTGCAGTCCTGATTGCAAAGCCACTAAAACTTCTCTCTTATGAGAAAAGACTGAGGAACTTGGGTCTTTTTAGTCTCAAGAAGACTGAGGAGGCATCTTACAAAGGCTTATAAATACTTAAAGGGTGAGTGTCCGGAGGATGGGGCCTATCTTTTTTCATTGGTTCCCAGTGACAGGATAAGAGATAATGGGCACAAACTTGAACATAGGAAGTTCCATCTGAACATGAGAAGGAACTTCTTTCCTTTGAAGGTGGCAAAGCACTGAAATGGGCTGCCCAGAGTGGTGGTGGAATCTCTGTCTCTATATTCAAAACCCACCTGGACAAGAACCTGTGCAACCTGCTCTGTGAATCTTCTCTGACAGGGGTCTGGACTAGATGATCTTCAGAGGTCCATTCCAACCCCCTTCATTCACTATTCTGTGATTCTGTGATAGAGTTTCTTTAATGGCTTTGTGGGCTGCCAGTGTGAGGCTCTGAGAGCTGCTTGCTTCAGTCCTGCTGCAGTATCTCTCCTTTGTGAAGAGGGGACAGGAATGCCCAACCTCAGTGTCCCTTCCAAGGTGTACTGTATGGGTCTGTTAATGTACACAGCTGTTGTGGGAACAGCTCTGCTGTTGATGTTCAGCATCCCAAATTTGTCTTCTGGCATTGATGCTTTCAGACATGCTTTGAGCTGATGCCAGTATTCAAGGGTATGCCTTACATAACCTTTTACAGCCAGATGCAAATTTGGGCTGTATTTTGGACTGGCTGGACTCAGTCTGGTTCGAGACTGCAAGGCTGGGTGTCTTGAACTGCCAAATCCAGCCTCCCAGCAGACCTAAATAGCTAAGTGTTTTGCTTTGCTGACAAGGTTGCAAGGTATTGGGACTAGAGACAAGTTTACATCCATCCCTCTCAGGGAGCATTCTCACCTGTCAAGAAAAGAGAGCACAGACCCTTTTGTAATGAGAGCATAGGAACCAGCCTTTGAAAGCCCCATAATATCTTCCTAGTTTCAGGAACTAAGTGGATGGCAGAGAATATGAAACTCAGAAACCTTCAACTGAGGCATTTTACACTTAAAATCACACTTTACTTCCAAACTCCACCTCGATCCCATCAGACTATAGCTAGTTCTGGAAGAATGTATGATGCAGGCTGACAGCCTCAGAGTAAGGCAAGAAGGGAGATGCCAGGGTTGTGTGTAATCACCTCTGCATCTGAGATCCCAGACTGCTGTTTCCCCTTATAAAGCCTGTCTGGAGTCATTGAAGAAAATTTTCCTGCAGGAAATCAGGAGGACTTCAGGAAACTGAGATGCCTGCAGAATCAGCAGGAAAATACTTTGCCATCTGAGGATGAGGGTCTCTTTGTGATCGCTGGGAGTTCCTGGGTGCTGTTGTGTTGACATTGCACAGAGGCCCTTTTTTGCAAAGTAACCTCTTCCCCAGATGCCTATGTAAGAAGGCATAAAAACTGGAGGTGTGATAAAGCAGGGAAAGAAGTATTTAATCACTTACCACCCTAAAAGGAGAGGGAAAGAGACAAAGAAGGGGAAAAGAGCTCTGTATCCTTAAAAATCAGTCTTTCCCACAGGTTTTGTAAACAAAAATGGGTTAGGAAAGAACAACCCCATCTTAAAAGCTTCACTAGTGGGGTTTGGCTTCTCAGCACTGAGGGGAAAGATGCACTCTTGAAGCTATGATCCTCCCTGTTTTCCAGGGCACTGCACCCTCAATTCTGCAAGTGCATCACACAACTTTCCAAAAAGGCACTTGGGGATGTAGCCTACATCTCTGGAAAGAACTGAGTGGGGAGCATGTCTCTGCTAATGAGACCTGCAGCTAGAAATAAGAGTTCTGGAGGTTGAAAACTAGGTTAAAAGCAGCCAGCAATGGAAAACAGCTGAAAATGGATTGGGTTAAAGAGCTCTTAGGCATTAGACAGTGGCCAGTTTTGCTTCACTCCAAACTCCTGGGTAGTGCAGTCCTGGCAGACTGACAGGGCTTCTGAGGTGAGTTGTCACAAGATTCTTCAGTTTCTTGCTGTTTTTTTTTTTATTATTTATTTTTAGTTTAATTCTCCCACTTCACACACACTACAGTGACCCCTACTGCTGCCAACAGTCAAGGGTCCTTTTCAGTGCAATTATTAGACTATGGGAAAGTCTTGCCTGTAGTCCTATAAAGAGATAGTATTTATAACCCTTCACTGTGCTGAAAGTCTGCTGCTCAACCCTCAACCACCAAAGGGTGGTCGGTAATAACTTTGGATGTTTAAACCGTGGTCATAGTGCTTGTGTAAAGAATAAGAATAATGCAAAATCTTTGCAGTAAACCTTTTCTCTCTTTTCCAAGTAAGATTGGAAAGGACATGCTGACCAGTTGGACCTCCCCCACTGTAAGGCTGCTGTGCTGCACCACATGCAGAAACAGCATCCTTGTTATTTCTGTTTGGTCCCAGCCACCACAACCCTCTCACATTTTCAAGAGCAGTTGTAAGGTGGGAAAATCGTGACAGCAATAGTGGTGTAAATAGGCATTCACTACTACCCTTGTGATATATTAAGGGAAGAGACTTATACTGGTCTATGGGTAGCATTTTGTGTTAACTAACCTGGCCCTGGGCTGAACCACCACCTGCTTATTTAATGTTTTTGGCATGATCTTTCTGGTGGGCAAGTGTGTCCTTAACAGGGACAGGAAATTATAAAGAGATCATTAAGGATTACGAACTGTGCAATGTGGAATAAAAGGAAGTTGGGAAAGTTGGAATATTAAATATATGTGTCAGTGCAGTGCAAACACAGCTGCTGTGTGGCAGGCTGACTGAGCCACCACATCCCCATCCGCATCAATCCTAGTCAGTGTAAACACCCCTGAGAGAAACAGTAACTGGCATCAGCAGGCATCCTGCAGGAAACATCCTTTGGTGAGAATGGCACTAAGGAAGAATTTTAGTATACCAGAGGTGTGACTCAAAAGTTTCTCCAAGACAAGGACCTAATGTGGAAAGCAAGCTGAGGAAGAGCAGAAGGAAAAAACTTTTAAATGAGATGATCCAGGCACTGCTGCCTGCATCCCTGACAGACCAGTGCAGGCTCTGCCCTATGATTGGTTCCTCAGAATTTTTTCTGTTATAGTTTTAGCTGCTCAGAGACTTGTCCCACAGGCTGGAGCAGATGTCAGCCTGGAGATTGTTCCTGATTATTAATTTACCATCTTAATGTAGGCCCATTATCAAATGCTTCACTCAGTGGTGTGCAAGTAAAGCTGGTGTCTGTTCTGCCTTTCATCAAAGGCAGCCATGTTTTACCTGGAGACTGGTGGCTGTCACGCTTGCTGTGCTTGCTAAAAAATGTCCCCGTTTCTTTTGGTCTGGATAAATGGGCAAAGAAGCAGCTCTGGTGCCCTCCTGCTGAGCCCAGAGCTGCCATTCCAAGGAACGGAGGGGTGAGTGCAGAGGTGGTCAAGCACCAGGATATATCCCCAGGTCTCCTTGTTACTGATGCCTGCTCCTCTGTATGGGCAGCATGACTCATGGCCTTGCTGCATCTGATATCCATCTATGGACTCTGGTAGCAAACACCCTTCCCCTGCTGCCCAAGTTAGTGATGACTTGGGTCTGAGGAAAGGCAGCTAGCTGAATGAATTGCAGCTGAGTGGAGGTATAAGAGTTCAACTTATCTGCTCTTTCAGGTTATCTTGGACAATCAGTCCCCTGAGAATGTCGTCCTGAGAATAATCCTGCTTTTCCCTGTTTGCTTTCATGTAGCCTGCTCTTGGCATTAATCATCTTGGACATTTGTGGTCTTGCCTGACAGCTCTTGCTGTAACCAGGAGGGTGACTGAGGGACTAGAGTGAGGAGCAAGGTTTTTGCCTTCTACGCCTTGCTCTCATTTGCTATCGCTGTAGTCCAGGGAGTGTAGCAAATAACTTTGTGGTATCAGACTCTTCTCCTTCCTTCAACACTTCACACTACACGATCCAGCTCTGCAGAGCTGGTCCAGAGTGCTTTTATACACTACTGAGTGATGCTGAATTCCTTCTGGTATTATTATGCTTGACATGGAGCACAAGGGAATGAAAAATAGGTGATGTGGCCATGATGACTGCTGTAACTCAGCAAGGGAAAAGGGAATACACTCCCCTGGCAACCTGCCTTTCCATTCCTCACACTCTCAAATGTATTGTGCTGCCACACAGTATGCCTGGCACTGCCCTCAGGAGCTTGTGGCTCTGCCATTAAGAAAAGCAACTAGATAAACTTGTTTTACATCAAGCTGCCCCTGCCAGACTTAAGGATGAGCTGAAACTGTGACAGAGGAAAATGGCTGAGGCAAGAGGTCCTGTGCTATGGATCTGAGTTTTCTCACAAAGCAGCCATTGCTTCCCTCTGCCTGGCAGAGCAGCCTCAATCCAGACCCATGAGGACCTTCTGGAGATAGAGATTTCTCTATAGAAGGAGAACATTGAGGTGACATTTCCTAGGTCTGTCATCCTGATAAATCTGGGCGTGGCAACTAGGTGAGAAGGGGTGGGGGTGTGTGTGCAGGACAGAGAATCCTCCATGAGATGAGGATAACTGTGAAGGACCCACAGTGGTGGAGAAAGGGAAAGTCAAGCCTCTGAGTGGGGGGAGTTGAACACAGGCCTGGCCTTCCAAATAACTTGAAAAGGGAGGCCTCGCTGCTCTTTTCACTGCACAGGGAGGGATGTAACTTCTAAGGACGGTTTATGTGAAGCCTAGTACTGCATAGTTAAGACTGTCTCTATGTTGGTGGTTTAAGCAAATGCCAGAGAACTCAAGATGACTCAAGTCTGCACTCGTGTTTTGATTCTGCGGGAGCTTTCTTATCCAGGGGTTACAAAGCACTGGACATATTTCCTAAAAGATGGCTAACCCACGACTGGCTTGAGGTCAAACATGTCCTGCAGCAGAGTTGATGCTGTGGCTCTGCCAATAGGCTCCGTAGATAACGTGCTGTGGTGACATTTTTGAGTAGCTGGAGAAGGTGTATTGGCCGCATGCCATTCATAAGCTAAGGTGGGAAATGGAAAAGGTGTGTTTCAGTGACTCATAAATAGCTTAGTGCACACGACAGGGGCAGCAGCTGAGCTTTAGCATTCCAGCTTTGAATCTCTAAAGTGCCTGTAAAAAAAACCCCAAACAAACAAAAAACAAAACAAAAACAAAAGAAACAACAACAAAAAAACCCCAACATAATATGAGGGCCTGTATGGGCTCAATTCAGACCTCATGAAGCAGCATCAGTTTATAGCTGGAATAAATCCTGCCCCTGGTCTCTAACATGATCAGTAAATCCCTGCAGACATCTCTCTCTCCTCTAACCCTTCCTTGGTCCGTTCCACTGCTGCAGTTACAGCTTTAGCTTGTGCTGAGCAGCATTTTGTGCTGTGCCAGGTCCATCATGTGTGCATTGTGTATGGTCCAGGTTTTGAACTTTGCTTGTGGGAAGTAGATCTCCACTGCAGTCACTGACCTTCAAGGCCTTTGGTAGTGCCTTATGAATGTTTCCTTGCTGCTAAACTAACATTTACTGATTTATCTGCTCAAACACAGAGGTATTTGCCTCCTGTATTTTTTTTCTCCACTTCAAATTCCACCCCTTGATTGTTCATCTTCTGTGATTTCCTTTTTCTTGCCATGTTCTGCAGCAATCTTCATAGAACAGTACTTAATCTTTCACTCAAACGCTTTTTCATTCCTCCCTAATTTTGCCAGATTAAGCACATTTTGAAATGGGACTCACTGGAATTTTTCTTCTAGCCTAAGATAAATATCTTCAGCTGCTGAGGAAGGAAAGATTTTTACCTTCTCACAGGGGAGCAGAATATTCCAGGAGTGGATAATCAGTGCAAGCTGCAGTTTGGGCTGGCACAACTCTGTGTTCAGCAGAAGTCGAGTAAGGCCATTACCAACTGTGTCCCAAGTCAGCAATGATTCCCATTTCTGGGAGCCAGCCATGTTACCTGTCACTGGTGTGACTATCTTAAACTGGTGTCCCTAACTATTAGATTTAGGGCTTTTCTGAAATCCCCAACCCATTATGTAAGAGTGACAGCTTGCCATGTTTAGGTATCTTCTGGCTCTGATGGCTGCAGGGAAAACTAACCATAGAAACCTTAAAATTTTACTCCATAAGTCAAATGCAAGAACAACCCCCAGATGTGCCTGGGAAGATCATGGAGCAGATTCTCTGGGAGGGTCTAACAACAAATAGAAAGCAGTCAGCTGATGAAGGACAGCCAACATGGCATCATCAAGGGCAGGTCCTGGCTGACAATTCTAATGGCTTTCTATGATAAGGTGACTATATCCATGGACAAAGGACAACCTGTTGATGTGATCTATCTGGTCTTCTGCAAGGCTTTTGACCCGGTCCCCCACAACATCCTACTCACCAAGTTGGTGAGATGGATTTGATGGATTTGATGGGTGGACTGTACAGTCGATAAGGAATTGGATGGATGGTCACATCCAGAGGGTGGTGGTCAATGGCTCGATGTCCAGATGGAGAAAAGTGACAAGTGGAGTCCCTCAGTGATCTGTACTGGGACCTATATTGCTTAATATCTTCATTAATTATATTGACAATGGGATTGAGAGCACCATCAGCAAGTTTGCAGATGACACCAAGCTGAGTGCTGCTGTTGAAAGGCTGGAGGGACAGGATGTCATCCAGAGGGACCTGGATAGGCTGGAGAAGTGGGCCCAGGTGAACCTCATGAGGTTCAACAAGACTAAGTGCAAAGTCCTGCACCTAGGTCAGAACAACCCTCACTATCAATACAGGCTGTGAGATGAGGTGCTGGAAAGCAGCTCTGCAGGAAAGGACTTGGGGGTGTTGGTGGATGAGAAGCTGGACACGAGCCAGCAGTGTGCACTGGCAGCCAAGAAGGCCAATGGCAGCCTGGGCTGCAGCAAGAGAAGTGTGGCCAGTAGATGGAGAGAGGTGATTCTGCCCCTCTGCTCTGCTCTGCTCAGACCTCAGCTGGAGTATTGCAGCCAGTTCTGGAGGCCTCAGCACAGGACAGACATGGAGCTGATGGAACGGGTCCAGAGGAGGGCAACAAAGATGATCAGAGGCTGAAACACCTCTCCTACTAGGACAGGCTGAAGGAGCTGGGGTTGTTCAGCCTGTACAAGAAAAGGCTCCGAGGTGATCTTATAGCCACCTTCCAGTACCTGAAGTGGGCTACAGAAAGGCTGGAAAGGGGCTGTTTCCAAGGGCCTGTAGTGAAAGGACGAGGGGTAATGGATTTAAATTAGAGAAGAGGAGATTTAGACTAGATATCAGGAAGAAGTACCCTTGAGGGTGGTGGATCAGTACCCTTGAGGGTGGTGGCTCAGTGGCACAGGCTCCCCAGGGAGGTGGTTGAGGCCCCATCCCTGGAGCTATTCCAGGTGAGGTTGGCCAAGGCACTGAGCAGCCTGGGCTAGTTGAGGGTGTCCCTGCTTCCTGCAGAGGGGCTGCACTAGATGCCCTTTGGAGGTCCCTTCTGATCCTAAACATTCTATGTTTCTATGGCAGCAATCCAGCTGAAGTTAAAAATGACAGCTGTCTGTGCAGCACACATGGCAAATGCAGGGCTTCATGCACAAACTGGCTTCATCTTGTAGGTAAAGTGGTGTCTAGACCTGCAATAGAAATCCCTGTAACCCCTGTGGGGTGGATGTGTCAAGTATGAAAAGGTCAGCAGGGTATTGGATCTGTGAGCATCTGCTGCAGCACATGCTGGGCATGGAAGGACTAGGCAGGCTTGCCTGATGCCCTCGAAAGATCTTGGCTGGGGGTAAGACAATCCAGTGCCTGGTACTATCAGGATTGTACTGTGGGATTTTATTGATAAAAGTGAAGCTGTCAGACAAAATGACAGAAGGTGAGAGGGAGTGGAAAGATCGAGAATGTGGGAGAGCTGCTCCTGCAGAAGCTGAGAGGAGGAAGCATAAGGGGTTATGGGCCTGAGGCAGCACTAAGCAACTAAATACCCAAGACAGATGGGTTTAAGATCCATTCTTTTCTTCTGTCTGCCTCTTTGGGAGCTGCTTGTGAGCCCAGAGAGCACTGGCCCCTAGAGAGCACCCACAGGGTGTATCGCTGCCGAGTGGAGCAGCAGCTCCTTGCTGTCACCATGTTAGAAAGTTCCCAATGCAAAAGGCTGTGTCTGGTATTTCAGACAATCCCAGAAAAGTATGAGCCAAACTTATACCTCCGAGAGTAATATTTGGCCTGTTGTGCTTTGATCCTTCAGTGAATATTGAATTTTACTGATTAAAAATACATGAAAAGTATTCAACAGCAATCAAACATCACCTTCACCACGAAAAATAAACCTTCCCCAGTTTTGTTGCTTCCTTCAGGTCATAAATATATCATACTATGTACTGAATTCCTCCCTGTAAAAGAACTGAAATTTTGCTTTTTGCTAATAATCATCTTCACTGTCAAGACTACAGAAATCAGTATACTTTGGCAGAGGTTTTGTGGAAGTTGAAGTCCAAAGGCATTAGTCATAATACAGAAATTACAAGCATTATTAGCCTTTAGTTTAATTTTTCAAGTAAAATGACAGCCTACAGAATGGGGGAGTAATGACCTGTTCATTAAAACTGGCATGAAGTGGCAAATCACATACAACAAAAACTTAATGAAGCAATAGCAACTGAGTAAAAAGTGACAGAGCACACAGCAAATTTTAATTCTCAATCAGCATATTTTGGTGATGGTACATTTCTGCATCTGCCAACATTATTCTTTATTAGTCCAGTTGCCACATATGTTCTCTCTGTGGAACCTTTAAAGCAGGTCACTTATGTGGGATGCAGTGAATCCTGGAAAATTTCAGTTTCAATCATAGAATCATAGATATTAGGGATTGGAAGGGACCTAGAAGATCATCTAGTCCAACCCCCCTGCCTGAGCAGGA
>JANHGL010023094.1:0-26715 GCA_024611195.1 Ceyx melanurus | reverse complement strand
TGAATATATTATTTTTGAATATTATATTGAATATATTATTGAATATATTTTGAATCACCAGGTGTTTGCTGGACCTTCTGTGGTGGAACCTGCAAAACTTCTCTCCCTTCCTGGGAGTGGCAAAGTGGGAACCCTGCCCCTCAGCCAGACACCCTTTCCATGTGGTCCCAGATTTCATAAATCACCCTTCATCTCTCTCCAACCAGGACCTGCAGTTTGCTGCTCCCTTGGCTTTGAAAGCAGACAGGCTCAGGCCATCTGCAGTGCACCACCACCACCACTATCCTCCCACAGGGGTGCTCCCAGTGCCCCACGGGGGCTTCCCACCTGCACCCACAGGGCATCACTGGAGCAGCAGCACCCTCCCTGCTCTGCCTACGTGAGTAAACAGCCATGATGGGAACTTCTGGCCCTTCCTTCCTGCATGGGTAGAGTAGCCAGGTAGGGTCCCAGACAATCCCATGCCCTCATGGTTATTCACTAAGACCAGTCCTAGTATCTTCTTTAGTGCAACAGTGGGTTTGAGGTGGGTTCAGTGATGATTTGATGCAGTCAGTCTTATCAAGTGAGTAATTCACCCTTGCTTACTGGCCAATAAACACAAGGATCAAACCAGGTCTTTAGGTCATGCTGCATGGCTCTGTTCTGCCCTGGCTGCTCCCTTGCATTTTGGGCCTCCCAGTGAATCCAGCAGCCAACTGCTAAATAAGTCCTGCATGTGTTTTACATGCAGGCTGAAGTTCCCAGTAAGATTTGTTTTCTTAAAACACTGCTGAGACATTTGCTAATCAGAAATTCACAGAGACAAGCTCAGCAATGCTTGCTAAGAAAAATGGTAGAAAGGGAGTGGGGGACTCAGAAATGAGTCTTTGCTTGCAAGTGCTGAAATGGATGAAATTTCTTCCCAGGCTGACCCCAGGTCTGTAGAGCCCTTGAACCCTTGAGCCAAGAGAGAGCATTGGCCCTGCTGAGTGTGCCAGGAGGGGACAGCAAGAGAGAAGGGATGGAAGGAGTGGTGCTAGAAAGCTCTTATGTACTGAGGCTAGGAAAAAAATGCCCACTTTAGAGTATGGTAGTGTGGCTGGTGACTTCAGCATGGGATTTGCTGGTGCACAGGTGAAAACAGAGCTTTTATTTCTATATTTTACTAGAAATAAATCTATTTCTATGGTTTTTTCAAAGTCTTAGTGAACAGAAGGACAAGGTAGAGGCAGCTGCATCCTCAGGCAGGGGTGACCTGCTGGCAGGGCTATCTGCATGGGTCTCTTTAGCATGGGATTTGAATTCCTGACCAGATTATATACCCAATGGGATTATAAGGGATAAACATATAGATCCTTTTCACTTTTATATGGGTTTGTAATCTGTACCACTAAAGATCCCTTGGCTCCTGCCAGAATGAGTACAATTAGCTGTTTGCAGAAATCAGCAAAGTCTTGTAATGACTTTTGTTTTCTTCCTCTTCTTCAGCTACCTTCCACCATGAGTTATGGGATCCAACACTTCTCCACTGTCCTCCTACAGCTGCAGCAAGGAAGATCTTTTTTTTCTTGAGGTCCTTCCTTGGATATTGGCATCTCTTTTTCTTCAGCAATAGAAACACTTCTCCCTTCTTTACTTTTCCTCCCTCACAGATATCCTACAGTAATAACTCATGCAGGGAACTAAAAATGAGCAGGAATGATCCAAATGCAGTTTACCTGCACAGCAAAGGCAAAAATCTGGATTTTTTCCTGAAAACCAGCACTCTGCCCAACGTGTGCGAGTTGGCTTCACACACTATTGGGCTCAATTCTTCTCAGTGGAGAAGAACAGAAAGAAATTTGCTCCTGCAATCATGGAATTTGAGGCTTGAGTGCAATACCCACCTTCAGCTAACTGCAGTCCACACTTTCTGCCCCAAGAGGGCATCGACTCTTCACTGAAGCAGTCCGGAATGGTGTGTGTTTGCTTAAATCTCTCTCAACTTTTCCCTCATTTAATTAGGGTTTAGACTCGATTTCTAAATAAATAAATGAATAAATAAATCAACCTACCTTGAGGTCCTTCCTTGGATATTGGCATCTCTTTTTCTTCAGCAACACAAAGACTTCTCCCTTCTTTACTTTTCCTACTAATTTTCAGAGGGCAAGCTTTAATCCAAGCCTAGGCTATCCTGTTTTATTTTGGTTTTTTCTTCCATTTGGGACTTCTTGAAAAGTTCACTATCAAGCAACACTCAGCAGCCTATCTGTGCTTAACCCAAAGTGAGAAACAATTAATTAGCAGCAGTTTCTCAATGTCTTCCCACCTTCTCCTGTTTTTAAAGCAGAGAATATCTTCAAGTTGCTTTTGCCTGGTGCAGTTTGTGAGTGAATCTGATGCAGATAACCCAGGGACCTATATTTTTGAGGGTTTTTTTTAATAATTACCCAGAAGAAACAATATTGCACTGGGAATAGATAGTCCCTTAAGTCTGTTTTGCTAAGAACTGCTGTCATTAGCTAATGAGGTAAGTTTGGCAGCAAGAAGCTGATGTGTATCACCCCAGAAGACTGACGTTTCCACCTGTGGCCCAATTGTCATTCCCCACTGTGCTGCACACCAAGGAGTTGGGTGCTGCCACCATGCTTCCTGGAAGTCCAAGAATTAATTGGCATACCTTGAAATGCTGCTCTCAAAGCAGGGTGGTGGATGAAATCTGTAAAGCCTGCTGGACAAGTACACAAAAGGGGCTGTGAGTGGTATTTCCAAATAGTAACTGTTACTGCTGGAAGTTAATGGTGTGCTGTCTGTACTCTGAAAACAATTAATGAATAATTTATGTACTGTGTAAAACTTGACTTACTCTTTGCCCTTTGCTCTGTTTTCTTTGCTTGGTGTGTATGAGTCAGGTAGTGGGGATCAATTCACTGCTGCTTGAATCAAAGACACCTAATGAAGAGTCTTCGGTGGCAATTTGGACACAATGCCAGGGTCCATGGGCACTAACAGCCTTTAACGACTACAGCCAGCACCACCTGGATCCCCTGCCCTCCCCAGGGCCAGCAATCCCAGTTCATTTTAGGCCTGGGACTGCCTATGGGTCCTACTGACCCTGTTCTGCACACCCTCTCCTCACATGGTGTTGCAGGTTGGACCATGGGGTGATGGGACACTTGCTCTCCATTCAGGAGCAGCTGGACTTTGCTGCACTGGGAGCCAGGATGTGCAGTGGAGAATGGGGCTGTGCTCGTGCAGGGATTTGGTCTTGCTCCACTGGGACAGATCTGTTGCTTTGAGCAGGTTTAGCAATAAATGGCAGTTTATGTTAATGTGTTTTCACTGCCTGCTGGTTAATTACTGGGTGTAGGCTGTGATAGCCTCCTCCCTTTTAAAAGCTTCCTGTGTGCAGCATTGAGTGGGGAAAGCAGTTCCTCCCCAAGGATGGGCATGTGAAATGATGCACACAGAGATGTCTCCTTGCAGCCTTACCCAAGTCCCAGAAAGCATCTGCAGATTAGGCAGTTTAGACCCTCTGCTCAGCATGACACCCCAAAATGCTCAAGCCACACACAGCTCACCTGGGAAAATGAAGTCCTTAAAGATGGGATCAGGTCCCTGGGGAAATGAAAAGTGTGGTTCACATCTCACCCTCAGGAGAGTGCCCGTGAGGCTCCAGGAGTTTGTCTGCCTTGTCCTCTGCAGGAATAAGGGAGAGAGATTTATCAATTAGAAAAGGAACTTAGAACAGCTTGAATAAAACTGATAATAATAATAAAATGGAATCTATACAAGTATATACACAACCAGTATGGAACCCAACCCCTCTGATGGGAATTACATCACCATCAGCACTGATGCTGTGGAGCAGGCACTGGGAAAGTCACACACTTGGCCCAGCAGATGGAAACTGTGTTTAGGAAATGGATTCTGGTCCTGGATTCAGGAGCACATAGATCAGGATCGAAAGGTGAATGGACAGAGGCCTCTCAGATGCCAGCCACTGAAGAAGTGACAAGAAGCCAAAAGAGAGCAGGGTCAAGCAGAGACTGACCCTCGTGATCCCTCAGCTTTATACCAAACATGACTCCTGTGGGCTGGAATCCCTCCTTGGCCAGTTTGGGGTCACTTGTCCTGTCCATTCATCCCTGCAGGTGTGGCCTTTTGCTTTCTGCACACCCCAGTGTGTCACACAAGATCCATTGGCCTTGATCTGCACCTCCAACCCTTGGCACTGACTCTAACCATGGGGTGTTATCAGTGCCAGCAGCAGCCACTGCCTGTGGGAACAGGCTGCTGACTGTAGGAAGAGCAGTTAATTAGAAGAACTGAGCTGAAAAGTAAAATCACTGAGTGGTCTTAGTTCTATTCCCACTCAAACCAGGGCAGATGTCCTCGAAGGCAGCTGCAGAATTGCTTTGCAATTTTCAGAAGAGCCATTTGATTAATGCCTGGCTGAGTAACACCAACCTCTGCATCTCCTCACCTCAAGGCTCAGCGTGGCTGGCCACACAGCCAGGCTACTTCTCCAACAGTGGCTGGGCTGGGAGTTAAATTTTAACATGAATCAGTGGAGAAGATCCCAGGTGACTCAGCCACCCCCACACTTGCCCTCTCCCCTGGTGAGAGCAGTGCAGCAGGACAAAGGGGACTCAGCAGTAAAGACCCACGAGCAGGGGGCTGCCCCAGCCATGGAACCTGGTGGCCCACATGGGAGAAGAGTGGCCATCGTCGGTGGTGGGCTGGTAGGAAACTCAACTCTGCTGCTGTGTGGTTGCTTTTACCAGGGGGCTGGGGCTGTAAAAGCATTGCTTGGATGTGGGGTGAATGTTTTCCTTCAAGTCATTCCTCCTGTCACGGGGGGCTTGCCTCGAATGGTGCTTTGCAAAGAGAATCTGCCAGCAAGGCTCATTTTCTCAGAGGAAGGGGTTTGGGAGGTGGAGCAATGGTGCCCAAGGTGCACTAAATAACTGTCCTTGTTTGGGCTGCCAGAGCCTTGTCTGCTCCTGGCTTTAACTAAGCAACTAACATGAAAAGATTTGAAGTACTAGTGAAACACTTCACCTACCATTCCTGATCCTTCTCCTGTAGGTGGGTGCATTAAATGCCTGTTTCTTTGCTAGAAGAGGTTTCCATGTTGATGTTTATGAAGCCAGAGAAGGTAAGTTCAGCCCAATCATTACTGCTTCATTAATGCTTCTGGCCCTTTATTGATAACAGTTCCTGAAGAAGGCAGCTGTGTGAGGTGGCTGAAACTGCAGAAAAATAACCAAAATCTGAAAGTGAGGCACTTGGGGGATATGCTTTTCACTCTTTAGCTTCTTGAGCAGGGAGGGGAAGCATTTTTTTTTTTAATATACTGTCTTGTGTAGAGAGGAGCCACCCTTCATCTACTGCAATTATGCCCTTTTTAACATTTTGGCCTTAAATCTAGATGCAAATACCTTTGAAAATAGGTCTCTTCACGAAGAATTATAGCATCATGCTGTTGAACCAAGCTGGGTTCTAACCCAGTTGTGAAGCAACTGCTGTTGGTAGTGCTCCAGCAACTCTGATAGGGTTAGAAGCATTGACTTGACTCTTAATGACTGCTGTGGGTGGTGAGGAAGGCTGATGGCAAGAGGGACAGGAGGACAGATGGAGTGCTTTCAGCAAGCCTTCAGCTCCACAAGGCATGGCAGCAAAGAAATAATGACATGGACCTCAGGTGCTGGCCAAACAGAGAGGAATTTTTGGCCTTCAGTGTCTACCAGCTGACAGACAAACCCTGGGCAGAGCTGGCAAGCCAAGTGGCAGATGAGAGGAACACTGTGGAAGGTGAAACTCAGCTCAAAGATGCAGTGAAGGGAAGGCTGAGTCCTGCAAACAGCTCTGGGTCCCTGCTGCAGGAACTAGAGGGTTACAGCAGCTGATCCCAAGCGATGCCAACGGGCTGCAGGCTCAGAGCAGCTTTTCCCTGTGGCTTAGCTGTGAAACACTTCACTGGGTGCTGCAGATGCTGGAAGTTTCACAAGTTCAAAAAGCCTCTGGTTGCTCGTAGCTGCTTTTTGAGGCAAATGGATTTTACCACTTGACTCCAGTTTTTGCCTTACTGCTCATGCTAAGATGGAAAGCTGTTGGCTGGACAACTTGGGGAGCCTGAGTGAGGCTGTCTGAAGGAGGAACAGGCTGGGGGTGGGGTGGGGGGTGACTCCCACTGCCTGCTGTTGCTGTAGGGGTTTTGGGGGAGGCTGCCCACACCAGGCTGTGGGATCTCTGTCTGATAACTGATGTTGCCATGCAGATATCCGGGTGGCCAACCTGAGCCGTGGCAGGAGCATTAACTTGGCCCTGTCCCACAGAGGACGCCAAGCCCTCCGAGCCGTGGGGATGGAAGAGCAGGTACCCTGGCAGCCTCTGTCAGCAGTGGGTTGCCAAACTGTGGTTAAAAACATGTGGATCCTACAGGGATCTCCCACCTCTGGGGTAGTACTGAACCCCAGTCAGCTGGGGTCTGCTGGTGGCAGAGGGTGCTCTGCCAGGAGACCAACATTCAGACAACACCTTCCAGTGTTCACCATCCTACTGTACTCCCCTCCCTCCTGGAGGATGAGGGCACGTGGAGTGGTGGGCTCCCAAAGGAGCTGGAGTACCAGCAGGGTACAATCAAGGGGGTCTAGGTCCCTCACTGACGTGCCCAGATCTGTATTTTCCCCGCAAAGTCTTGAGCTTTGGGCTGGTCCCTGAAACTCATGCACAGCACCATCTGAACAGCATTTTGCCCCAGAGCCCAGCACCTCTTTGGGGTGCTCACTATCAGTGAACAACCAGCTGTAGGCAGTGGTGGAATCTCCTGGCCCCTGGAGCCCTGCATGGGAGCCCAGACTTTGACAGATCATATCCCAGCACCACTTGTCTGTCAAGCCCTGCCCTGACCAGTACCCATCCTGGGATTTTTCATGACCCTTCTATCCAAAAATAATTTTTCCCTTGATTTTTGTGAGAATGAGCTTGTAAGTAATCTCAGTAAAATATGACTGAACGTTGACAGGCGTGGAAAAATGTCCACAGTAGCCTGGATAACCCCATGAAAATGTATGAGCAAAGGATATCCCATTCTGCTTATAGCACAGCACCTGGGGTGGGTGGCACTTGGTGGTTTGCGTGCTCCCCTCAGCAACTCCCATTTGGCCAGAGGGCTGGGTCATGTTCCCTTCCATTTCAGATTGTGTCCAAAGGCATTCCCATGAGGGCAAGGAGGATCCATACACCTTCAGGGAAGAAGTACTCCATTCCCTATGGGAAGAAGAACCAGGTACTGGTCTCATGCTGCCACTATGGAGATGCTTTAGAGAGCACAGAGGCTTTGATGGTGCTTGTGGCTCTGTGTGATGGACAGACTGGGGCTCAGGCTCCTCAAAAGGCTGCTGTGCTGATTGTGTGACCCCCCCCAGTTTTGGCAGGGGCTGGTTGGGGAGGGTGATGTTTCTCATCTGGCCTTGCAGAGCATCCTTCAGCAATGAATGCCTCCTGAACTCCTTGTTTGTTTGCCTTGCAGTACATTCTCTCTGTGGACAGAGCAAACTTAAACAGGGAGCTGCTAACAGGTAGGTTGCCAGGTCTGTCTGCAAACACTTTTCCACCCTGTTCACCCAGGATTTAGAATTTGCCCTACAAGGAGGAGACTTTGGACCTCAGGCTCCCAGAAAGTACAAATGTGAACTACCCTGGTGTTTGTCTGAAAACAACAACAAAAAAAAACCCAAATAAAATGCTATTCAAACAAGTTCCCTCAAGGCCTTTCTGTGCATGCAGCTCTCCCACATTCACATTCATGGGAGCTGTCTCTGCCTCTCAGCTATTGGCACTGGCATCTGCTCTAGCCAAAGCAGGAGGTATCTCCTCAGCCTTGCCCTGGTTTGTGGCATTTTCTGCAGCCTCTGATTGTTCAGAGACAGACAGAGAGCACTTGCAAAGTATGGAATTTGCACAAATTTCCCACTGACTCCAGGCATCTCATCCCATCCTGAAACAGAACGTGGTGATGTTGGAAACAGGTCGATGACTCGTGTGATTGTGAGGAATAAAGAAATCTTTGCAGGATTCCTTGTACTTTTTAGATAGTTTTCACCAGAGTTGACCAAAGGCAGCCCTAGTGTGCCCTGCTCAGAAGCCATCACTCAACACAGCAATTTTATGTGCTGCAATGGCAAAAGTCCCTACAATTTAGGGAGCTTTTGGAAATATTTTTGGGTTCAAAGTGCAAGCCTCTACATGGAGTTTTCCTTTCTTTTCACAGCTGCTGAGAAGTACTCCAACACTAAACTGTACTTTGGGCACAAGATCCTGGGGTGCAATGCAGAGCTGGGGACATTAACCATAAAAAGGTAATCCCTTTGCAAACCTGTGAGCAAGTTCTGTCTTCAGTTAGCTTCTGCTTAATCATTCATAAAACCTCAAACAGTGGAGCAATCTCAGTTTGAAATGAGTGTGTTGTTTAGGAGCAAGCAAAACTCGATGTTGACTCTGGAAAGAAGCCACATCAAAGGCTGTCTGGCTGCTCAGAGTCAGGCTGACATGAAGCATCTCACTAACCCCCCCCCCCAGCAGCCTGGCAGTAGTCTGGGTACACCTGACCAGTGCAGGGAATAAACCTGACAGTCTCCTTAGTGCTGGTTTTCAGGCACAGATTTCTCTAATCTGGAGGGCAGCTGACAAACTTGTTTCATAGTGTTAAATTATAGTCATGTCTCCCCATTCACCTGGGGATGCAGGCTCTACAAAATAACAGCATTTTCCCAACGGTGCCTGTTGCACTCTTGGGTAGATCTGCTTTTGAAAACCTACAGGATAATTATTTATTCTAACACTGAGCTTCCCAGTCAGTGCAGTCATTCTTCCCTCACCCTAGAAGATGAATAATGCTTGAGATGACCCTAGCATTCAGCAAAAGGCAGATCTGCTATGCCCAGGCCTGTTTAGCTGGCCTGGAGTTTACAGCAAGATTGATCCAAAGGACTTTCCTGCTTTCAGATCTGACCAGCAGCCCTTGGAATCTACCTATGATCTCATTGTGGGATGTGATGGAGCCTTCTCAACAGTCAGAAAGCAGTTCATGAGGCAAACACGCTTTAACTACAGTCATGAGTACATTCCTCATGGTTATATGGAGCTGACCATCCCTCCCAAGGATGGAGATGTAAGTGTGCCTGTCCTGGGGGCTGCTACCACCTCTAGCAGGTGGGACAACCTACCCCTGTCTCATGGTAGGTCTGATACTGCTTCTCTAGAGAAACTAATTTCTCATCTGGGACTCAGCCAAGGGATTAAAACTTTCCTCAGAGAAGGCAGACATCTCTTCCTCTTCCATTAGTGGGTCCAGTGTCTTGGTAGCTGCCTGAAAAAATTCTAGAGATCCTGGCCTGGAGCAGTGGGGCTAACTCTGTCCTGGGAATACAGGAACATGTCTGTGAGGACATCAGCAATTGCAAACCAGCAGGTGTTTTCCCCACCTTTCCTACCCTTCCCTCTTGCCTTGGCTCTGTGTCTCCCTGAATCATCAGGTACCAGAAAGATCTCCGTGGTCACTGTGTCTTCCCATGGTCCAAAGGATAGGAAATGGTGTGCTGGTGTGGAGAGGAACCAGAGGCTGGGCTGGGGAAGCCAAGCAGAACAGGGCAGGGACACATGACAATTTTCCTTCTCTTTCAGTTTGCCATGGAACCGAACTACCTCCACATCTGGCCAAGAAACACCTTCATGATGATTGCACTGCCCAACATGGTGATAACCCATGGCCATGATCCCTTGGGGCACAGGATGGTGGCAGGCATGTGGCAGGGGGCTGTGGGGGACAAAAAGGTGTCAGGAAGGACCCCCAGCCTGTGCCAGAAGTCCCATAGCCTGGGGAGGGGGAGAGCAGGACAGGACCCTCAAAGCTGGCCCTGGCTCACAATTCTGAGCAGGTACCTGTGCCACCTCTCTCTAGCCACACATCCAAGCTCACCTGACCCCCTCAAACCAGCTTTTGCAGCTGGATGTTATAAACTAGGTAAAGGAGTACCCGGGCAGTGTGCCAGGCCCATGCTGGCAGATCAAACACTGCCCATTTCTGCCTCCCTGCTGCCTGCCCCCAGCAAGCCCACCATGGGAAATGGGGTGGCCAGGCAATTGTCCCTGCTGTGCAGGCAGGTCACTGCAATTGCCAAGTGACAGTCTGGGTGCTGTTCTGCTGTGAGAGGTATCAGGTGCTCTCTGTGGCCCCTGGGTTTCTTTCCGACTTTTCTTCTTGGCTGGCAGGACAAGTCCTTCACCTGTACACTCTTCATGCCTTTTGAGGAATTTGAGAAGCTCACAACCAGCGAGCAAGTGCTGGGGTTTTTCCAGATCTACTTCCCAGATGCCATTCCCCTCATCGGAGAGTAAGGGTTCCCATCTCCCCTTCTCACTCATCAACACAGTGCCACAAAGCTGGGGCATGCATCCCCACCCAGCATGGAGATCCTGGTGATGGAGACTCCACTGAAGCTGGAGAGCCCAGGAGTTGTGAACGCTGTTGGGGTGGATTCCTATGGCATGTAGGTCTGAAGGAGGGGGGACTAAACAGACTGAATCTGCTCTGGAATTGCACTGGAATAGCAGGCTCAACAGCAGGATTCAGCCCCATCCCATGGTAGTTTCTGATGGAATCACACTGAGGCACTGCTCTGTCCCTTGGAGGTACAGCCACTGTGGAAGCAGAAAGGAGATGACCTTCATTGCTTTCGTATTGCTGTTTAAGATTTTGGCCTCAAGGGACGGGTTAGCTGTTCATAAACTGTGGGGTTTTGACATTAGAGGTGGGTGAGCAAAGTAACTCCATTAGCCTGAGGTAAGGATTATTCTGAAACTAGCAGCATGAAGATGGCTGAGCTGCACAAATGCAGAGATTTTAGTTAACAGACTGAGAAAAGCTTGGCTGGGTGAAAAAAGACCAAACAAACCACTGTGCTGACTGACTAAACAAAGTCTGGCACTTACTGATTGTATGACTAAAACAAATACCATGGCTTTGAGGCACAAGAGCAGGCAGCTCCCAGCAGCGTGCTGCTCCCTGGGCAGACGGGACCATCTTGCTGCTGAGCAAATGGCACAGTGGCAGCAGAAAGGAGCTGGAGCATTCCACTCCCCCTGGGACCCCTGGTGGCAGAGGGAACCGACATCAGCCTTTCCAGCACACAACCTGATGGCTGTGGCCCCGTTCAGCGTGTCCTCATTTTCCTGTAAAGAGGGAAGCTCCCCAGATGGTGGGAGCCCATGCTGTCAATGCTTCTGCTTTAGTCAATGCTCCTATTATGGGCTTTTTTGAGTCTGAAATGTAGTTTCCTTTTCTCTTAAGGAGACTGTACTTCATATTAACTTAGAAACTTTGGTATCCTCTAGAATATTCTTCATCCAGTAACTGCCACCCACCACTGCTCATGGGAAAAAGACCGAGGTGTCACTGTGTCACTGTTTATGGTCAGGGCAGCCCCCAGACCAATAACAGCCACTCTCTTTTAAACCCCCTCCCTCCTCAACATGGAAAAGGAATAGGGGAGAGAAACTTAGCTATTAGGAAAGGAAGCTAGAACAATTTAAATGAAAATAATAATAATAATGGAATATATACTAATATGTCCAAAACCAGTACTGAACCCAACCCCCCCGATGGTAATTCTGTCACTGGTGCTGTGGAGATGACACAGGGAGAGGCCCAGACTGGGCCCCACAGCAGCTGAGAACTGTGTTCAGGAGCTGGATTCTGGTTCTGGGTTCAGGACACACTGACTGGGTTCGAAGGCAGAAAGGACAGAGGCCTCCTTGGTGCTCTGAGGAGGGAGAACCCCTCAAGAGAGGAAGAATGCCAACAAACAACACCCTGAGCTGAGAGCCTGGTCAGGCCGGGCCTAGCCGGGCCTAGCTTGCTTAGCTGGGCCTAAGAGCTTAGTTCACCAGCCCACCAGTCTTATATACTGGGTATGACATCTATGGACTAGAATCCCTCAGTAGTCAGTTTGGTGTCCCCTGTCCTGTCTGCTCCTCCTTGCAGGTGCAACCTTTCACTGCCTGCACCCCCCAGTGTGACACCCAAGATCCAGCAGTGGCCTTGAGCTGCATTCCAACCCTTGGCAGTAACTCTAACCATGGGTGTTACCACTGCTGGAAGCAGCCACTGTCTTCAAAACATGTAGCAACTTCAGAAAGTACAGTTAGTTAGAAAACCTGACTTGAAAAGTAAATCCACTGAACAGAATTTGTTCAGTTCTCACACACAGAATCACACAGAATCATTCAGGTTGGAAAAGAGCCTTGGGATCATCGTGCCCAACCATTAACCCTACTGGCAAGTTCACCCCTAGCCCATATCTCCCAACACCCCATCCAAGTGATGCTTAAACACATTCAGGGATAGTGACTCAGCCACCTCCCTGGGCAGCCTTTTCTAATATCCCACCACTCTTTTCGTGAAGAACATCATGCTACTGTCTCATCTAAACCTACCTTGTTTAAGCTTGAAACCAGGACACATTGTGCAGAGCTTAAAACATTCAGACAGTATATTTGGTCCAGAGTGGGAAGCTAATGAAGCAGCTAGTATGGCCTCCCCATCTTTCCCAGTACAAACACCATAGCGAACAGGCTTGTTTTTTACAGCCCAGTGACGATGGCCCCGGCTTCCTGAGCTTGCATGTGGCAGGACTTTCTCTTCTTGTCTCTTGTGGTCCCACAAAGGAGCTATCTGTTGTTTTTCCTAAGGAGAGAGCTGAAGCACGATTACTTTTTGCTGCCAGCCCAAGCCATGATATCCGTGAAGTGCTCTTCCTACCACCTCGCTTCCCGCTGCGTGCTGATGGGAGACGCCGCGCACGCTGTGGTGCCCTTCTACGGACAGGGCATGAATGCAGTAAGTTCATGGCTGACCCCTGGGCTGTGTCACTTGGGCCCCAAGTCTTTTCACCTAGAAATGCCTAGTTTGAGAGAGTAGCTCCCTGGAGTCTGTCCCACAATCTGACGTCCTCTGCGTTGGCAGGTACTGAATTCCCCTCAGGCAACCTGGCTGCTCAATAGGATCTGACTATTCTTCAGGGAGGAGAAAGGGTTGCGTGATGGTGCTTCCATCCCACTGGGCTGCATGGGAGGGGGGTCCAACCCCAGGATTCTGGGAAAGGCAACCTGTTGGATTTGTCTGTAAGAGCCTGTCAGAGTGGGCTGGAGTAACGACTCCTGCTCTGAAGTTCTGGTCAGTGGGACCCTGTGCATATGAAGAGCTGCACTAGCTGAACATCTGTGATGTCTCTTCTAGTGAATGTGTGGTTCCTTCTATTCACCCTCTGATTTTTCTACCAGGGCTTTGAAGATTGTCTGGTCTTCGATGAATTAATGGACCAGTTCCACAATGACTTTGGTGAGTGAGGCAGCTGGGGAAGAGAGATAGAAGAGGATCCCTCTGTAACTGAAGGCAGCTGGATACCCTACTGGGGGGCTGCCTTTGAGCTGCCACTTTCTTTTCCCAGATGCCTGCCTCCCCGAATTCTCCAGGCTGAGGGTGCCAGATGACCATGCGATCTCAGACTTAGCCATGTACAACTACGTAGAGGTAGGCAAGCCACACACAGACCTGTGGTCCTCTGGGTCATGCACACAGTGACAGCCTGTCAGGGTGGGCAGGGGCTCTGGCCAGACTCTGGTCAGGCTCTCACCTTGGCAGATTTTAGCTTAAGAGACCCTTTGGAATGCCACTGGGACTGGGGAGGATCTGCTCCCTGCAGTGACACCTAGGATGAGCAGTAGGAAAGGTAGGAAAACTCAGGGAAGCCCTGCCAAGGATGCCCTGCAAAGAGGTGCTGGTTACTCTGTCACAGATGCGTGAGCGCGTGAATTCAACGTGGTTTATTTTCCGGAAGCACGTAGACAACTTCCTCCACACCATCATGCCTTCCACCATAGTCCCACTATACACCATGGTAAGCCCAGCACCTCATTCCCCTTGTCTGAGCTGCCACAGGCTTCTTCTGGCTGGCTTTGAGACCACCACGTGCTCCTGCAACCCTCCTAGGTGACCTTCACCAGAATTCGCTACCACGAGGCTCTTCGGCGCTGGAAATGGCAGGAAAAGGTTGGTTTGACTTTGCTTTGGTTCTGCTGGGTAGGAACAAGCCTCTGGTGACGTTGAGTGACTCTTTGCACTTGCAGATAATCAATCGAGGGCTTTTTGTCATGGGGGCAGCAGGACTGGGTGGCACCTTCCTGCTCATGAAGCGGTTGGCACGGGACTTGGACTTCTGCATGGAAAACTTGTGGGGCTGGTCCCGTTATCTGAAGAACATTGGAAATATTCCCTTTGGCACACAAGTGGCTTAAATGGTGAGGGGAGCTCGTGGCTGTAATAAAAGTGAAGGCACAGGCTGTTGGCTTGGCTATGTTATGTTGATTCTCTTGGGATGTGGCTGAGAAATCCTCCTGACATCTGCAAGCAAGACTCCAGAGAGACCACCAAGCCTTTGGACTAAAACAAGGACAGGGACCTGAAGAATCCTCCTTGCTCACTGTTTTCCCTCTGGGTTTTTGAATGTGCACTAGCATATACTTCTGTCTAAAGCAGTTACTGGCCAGTTTTCTATAACTGTGAAGTATGGATGTGGTTTTCCTTCTATGGCACACACCAAACCAGCAGTGAGACCTGCAGCTGGTGACCAGTCTCTCCATCTAGCCTAGAACAGTTTCTACCCGGGTTCCTGTCAATGGGCATTACATCCATGACTTGGAGGCCTCACAGGTGCACCCAGGTTCATGCAGCCAGGTACAAGGCACACAGGACCTACACTGAGCTGGGGGTCCTTGAGCCAAAAATAGCTGCAGGCTGCAATAGTACTGTGGGAAGTATCAGACATACTTTCCTTCTTCTTCTCTTTCCCCAGACTCACAGTCACCACTGAAGACCAGCAAAATGGCACAGATTGATCCCTGGTCTGACACAGTCCAGCCACTCATGGTGGTTTGAGGTGGTTTATGTATAGCTGCCAGCAGATGGGCAGGAACACAAACTGGTTTGCTTCACTTAGTGAGTTATTTTTGGCTTGTAGAGGAGCACCTTTCAGAACGTAGATGCCAAACTAGCATAAAAGACAGTTAGTTTCATCCTGTGGCCATCTTTCCATCTTTCCTGGGCACTCTGTCTAAGGGAGATGCTGGCAGCAATCACAGGACTTTGCTGTAGTTTCTCTGATGAACACTTAAGCTGCTGTTCTTGCACCTGATACTTAGGAGTACTGATGGAACTACTTTATATATTAATTTTTATTAACATTAATCTTCTTCAGAGAGCAAATGATGATGTGACATAATACAGCTATACACAGATTATTCCCAAACTTAAAGCCAATATGAAATTGTATCTCTATTTCACAGGAATGACCCCAGAACAACAAAAAAGCAATTATCTTTCCGGTCATGGTTTTGGAAAAACAATGGGCTGGAGATGCTCCCCATGATGCTGAGTCTTTTGCATGCCTGGCCTTCAGCATGTCTGATGTGCTCGCAGAGAAGGGAAGAGTTCTAGCCCTGGGCATGGTGATAGAAGCTGTGGCTGAGCTCTGAGCTGCAGACAGTATTTCAAATGCCTAATGCTGATACCTCATAATTGAAACAGTTGCTTCTTTGCCTCCTTCTCACGCAGAGGGCTCAAAGCCTGTCACAGGCAAGCCAAGCTTGATGGAGCCCAAGTAGAACCTTGCCTTAAGTAGGTCTGAGAGGGGAGTGACAGTGGGAAGCAGCTGTGGATTAGAAAAAAAGATGCAGTGTATGCTGCTGGCTGCTCTTATCTCTGATTGGAGGTGCTCACTAAACACAGATCACAGAACAGATCACCAGCCTGAAGGACCTTCCACATGAACTCAGCAGTGAGTGCTTCAGGACCTAGTACAAACATCATGGTGGAGACCAGTGCAGCAGGGGAAGGCATGGAGCAGCCTGGCAGCAGATCATGCTAGAGCAGAAGGGAAGAGGCAGCTTTGAAATTCCAGCTTTGAAGCGAAGCTGGAAGAACTCTGTGCACTCAGCTGGATTTTTGGGTTGGTGTCTGAGACTCCTGCTAGAAGGCAAAGTTATCATCAAGAGCTGAGACAGTCAGTAACCAGCACAGGATCTACTGTGCGTCCCCGCTACTGAGACCCACTTTTCAGTCCCATCCACATCAAAGCTCTGTCTGTCCCCTTCTCTCAGCCCCACTAATCCAACCACTAGGTGCTGTGCCAGGAAACAGGCATGGTGCAGCCCCTCAGCCAGCGCCTGACATGCTGGTGGCCTCTTGAAAGAAAGGAACAGGTCAACAGGACAAAGAAGTGGAGGTAGAAGCCTTAGTCTGAGGTTTCCTTAGCTTGGCATTTCTTTATTTAAAGGGTCTTAGAGCTGCCAGGCATCACCGCAACTTCATTGTCCATCGAACCTGGGGTTCACAACTGTGGTGGTGGCACTCTTGAAGAGGGGGTTATCGGCCTGGAGGGAGAGAGGTGAGAGTCTCACGTTGTGCTGTACTGAAGTTTCAGCAGAGCATCACCCAGCCCACCCCTCCCAGTGTTAGCAGTGCAGACAGCATTGGTAAGAGAGCCCACAGAAACCAGAAACAGCGGGCAGGGCTCGGGTCTGCCATGGCTGCCTCAGGAGAGGATGTCCCCACCACAAGGTTGTGAACATCCCAGCACAACCCCACACCACAAACAGGCTCTCTTACATCATTCCACTTGGCCTTGGACTTCTCCTTCTCAAACCGGCGATATTCCCGACGGTCAAGCAGCTCCATCAAGAGCCTCCAGGCCAACAAGAGCAACAGGCCAATGAGGGCCACGCCAGCAACAGTGCTCCCCACGATCACTGCGATGTTGGGAGGCTCAGGGCACTCTGTGGGGCAGACAGACAGTGGCCAGCTGTAGCCCTTAGCAAGGCTACCATGGCCCAGCTGGCAGCCTGCCTGCAGAGAGGCAGGAGGAACAGGGCTGTGATACCTTTGTTAGGATTGACGAGGACAGTGTAGATGTCCTCACCATCTTCCTGCACCATGTGGAAGGAGATCCAGCAGTTGAGGGAGTCCTTCTCCCTGCACTGTTTACTCACCTCCGTTGAATTGTTGCTCACCCGTATGTTGGGACAGGCCTGTGAGCAGTTCTTCTCAAAGGGGCCACTCAGGAATGCCTTGCACTCCACGCAGGAGCTGCAAAATAGGCAGCCACAGCTCACATCTGCAGGGGCAGAGGCCTTCTTACCTGCCTTTGGCCGAGACTTGGCTCTGCCCAAGCACAGGCAGGGCTTGCCTGCGTCTGCCCAGGAGGTGAGGGAGATCCTTGCCATCCCCCATGCCATCTACTCACGCGTCACTCACATGAATCTGCCACAGGGCGAGGGGCAGCCAGGGCATTCCTGGCATAAGGGGGGCTGATATCCTTCCTGGCACTGGCAGCGGTTGCAGTGGCAGGTCCCCCGGTGGCTGCACTCGTTGCCACGGGAGTTCAGGCAGCCCTCCGTTGACTTCTTGCACTGGCAGGCGCTGCCCTGGTACTCGGCTGTGCACTTGCACTCCCCGCAGTCACATGTCCCACGCTCTGTGGGGGGATGACCTTTCAGAGCAAGATCCTACAGAGAGCCAGGTCACCCCCTCTCTGCTCACGGCATCACCCACCCTTCGCTCTTTGTGGCCCAGGATGGTGTAGTAGGACCCAAGACCCTCAAACCCACCCAGACCTAAATAAAGCTACCTGGCAACCCCCTCAGACTGAAATAATACTCCAAGATGCAAATAACCTCCCTCTGGGGAGACCCCAGTCCCAAATAGAGCCTCCTGGCACCCTCCCAGACCCAAATAAACCACAGAAGACCCAAATAACCCCCTCCAGGATGCTCCCAGACCCAAATAAAGCTTCCTGGTGCCTCCCCCAGACCGAAATAATATACCGAAGACCCAAATAACCCCATCCAAGATGCCCCCAGACCCAAATAGAGCCTCCTGGCGAATCCCCCAGATCTAAATATACCCCCCAAGACCCAAATAATCCACTCTGGGATGCCCCAGAGCCAAATAGAGCCTCCTGGCGACCCCTCACCAGACCCAAATAATCCCCCAAGATTCAAATAACCTCCCTGTGGGGAGACCCCAGCCCAAAATAGAGACTGCTGGTGCCCCCCCCAGACCGAAATAAACCCACCAAGACCCAAATAACCCCATCCAAGACACCCCCAGACCCAAATAGAGCCTCCTGGTGAATCCCCCAGACCTAAATATACCCCCCAAGACCCAAATAATCCACTCCAGGATGCCCCAGAGCCAAATAGAGCCGCCTGGGCTTTTGGCAGGAAAAAGCAACATCTCAGAGGTGATTTCACCTCGCCAAATGGTGCCCCCAGTGGAGAGCCCATCTCACAGATGCATCACCTTTGCCACCACAGGGGAAGCCGTTGTGAAACTCGCAGTTCATGTTGTCACACTGGCAGAAGGTGCCGTAGATCTCCTTGCCGGGCACGCTGCTGGTGTGGCAGATGCACTGCCCACAGACACAGTCCCCCAGCCCCGAGCAGATGACTGAGCTGTTGTCCTTCCTGCAGCTGCTCTCCAGCTCCTTGCTGCTCTTGCCTTTGGTTTCACACTCACAGTTCTTCCCTATGTAGCCTGAATTGCAGCTGCAGGCAAAGGAGAGGAGCAAGCAGGGGTCAGCAGCCACAAGAAGTCCTACGAGGCTTGTGCAGGGCAAAGGCTTCAGCCACAGTGGAGCAAATATTGCCAAAAACCATCCGTGGCACGTTGGTTCTAACTTCGTGCCTACATAGGACAGCTGGGAGGAGGCCTCAGAAATGCTGCTGTTTCCCCAGCCATATTTACAACACCAAACAGCTGCCTAGAAATTATTATCTTTGTAATTTGCAAAGCCTTGCCAAGGAGATCTAAGTATCTCCTGAGGAAACTCAGTCTTCTCCCCTCCCTGTCACCAAGGGGCCAGTGAGGCAATAATTGCACTTAAAGTCCTGTGTGAACTGCAGCCCAGAAGTTGAGAAACATCTATGGGAATCTACAACTGCTCAGTGGGTGGGTTGGTGAATGGTTGGATAGGCAGATGGGTGGATGGATGGATGGATGGATGGATGGATGGATGGATGGATGGCATCAGGAAAACAGCAGAGCCTCCAGCAACAAAACAGAGCTCGTTGCATCCCTTGCCTCCATGAACCCTCTTATTCTCTGAATAAGAGAATGGGTACAAAGTTGGAGAGCCATGGGCTTGGCTCAGCAGCCCTCTCCTAGCTGTGGCAGAGTTTGCAGTGGTGGTTCTGGGAACAGCACGTACCTGCAGATCCCACAGATAATGCTGCCTTGCCCGCTGC
The DNA here is from genome assembly GCA_024611195.1 of Ceyx melanurus. Lineage (NCBI taxonomy): Eukaryota > Metazoa > Chordata > Aves > Coraciiformes > Alcedinidae > Ceyx > Ceyx melanurus. The sequence goes on along the minus strand of JANHGL010023094.1, from coordinate 7,389 downwards.
AGGCGCCTGGGTTCGGCTGATCCTTGCAGTTGCAATTGCAGTTGCTGTCCACATGGACAGTGAGAGTGTCTGTGAAGCCAAGTGGCCGGATAGTGAAGGACTGGCTTTTGATGCACTCCTTGGCTGTGACCTTCACTTTGAAGATGACCTAGAAAGTGCACAGTGAGGAAGGGAAGGTCCAGAGGCCATCAGGCAGCAATTGGAGGGTGGTATCAGCCCCAGGCTGAGCTCACACATCCAGTGCAACAGAGGATCCCCCCCATCCAGCAGCATTTTGGAGACTTGGCATTAAATTAAACAGAAAGCCTGTAATGACAGGCTGGGTTCCTGCAGTTAAAGAGGATGAGGATCAGGAATTTTGTGAGCTGTGGAGCATTCCTGGTATGGGGAAATGTACCTCTTCATTGATTTTGACGTTGTCACACTTCCCTTTCTCTTCATAAGAGACGACCTTGTCCTTCCTGCATGTGGATTCATATTTAACATCCAAGGTGTCTGGCAGGGTAGAGTGGTCCAGGATGATCCGTGAGGAGAGGTTCTGTGGGGAAATGGTGGAGAAAGTGCCATCAGTCCAAGAGAAGACTAAAGCAAGGAGGTATGGGGTTGCAGGTCAGGGCTTCCCCCCAGTCCAGGGCAGGGGCACCCCAGGCTGGGGTCTCAGCTGCCTGTTTTGGTTCTGGAAAGTCAGGCAATAGCATTGGAGAGGTGGGAGCCTCTTGCTTGCCGTGGGCAGAACTCAGCATGTTCTGTACTCAAAACCCTGATTCCAATTGCTCTCTGACAGTGGGGACACATGATAGAAGCCTTTTCACCCTGCCAGACAGATGAACCACAGCCTCCTCCAGCACTTACATTGTAGGCCACCTGGATGAGCTCAATGATGTTGCTGGAGTCCTCATTCAGCTCTCCCACCGCTGACTTTGGGATCATTTCACTGAGTTTCTGCCAATAGGGAGCAAAGAGGTTCACCCCCGTGTGACAGTGGAGAAGGGGGGATGGGAAGCACCTGGACCATCTGCAGTCTCCTTACCTTGTAAATGTCCACCACCTTACTGGTGACAGCAAAAATGGGCTGAATGTTGTTTTCAGCAAGTTTCTGGACCAGCTGGCCAACAGAAGGGTAGTCCTAGGTAGGGAGAGGGATGCCACACTCAGAACGATCTCCCCCAGCAGCAGAAGGGTGGACAGTTTGGGTTTCACAACCCAAATTCTGGTGATTATGGTAACCTTTTGGTCTCAGCAATGGGTCTTTTTATTTTTTTCTGGCTGGGGGAGTGACACTGAGGGTGCAGAGCTGCTGAGCAACCCCTGGGTACTCACAAACTCGTTGCTCTTTTTGTACATGTTGTCCTCCAAGTGGCACTGGCCATCATTGGGAGTCAGGATGCCCCCAAGCTTGCCATCACCAGCAAAATGGAAGCCATCATCAGTAGCAAATACCAGCAAGCGGGTCACGTTGCGCCAGCCAATCAAGTCCTGAAAGTGGCACAGAGACCTGTCCCTTAGGGGAGTTGTGAGGACAGTGACAGTGGGCATGGTACAGCCCTTGACCAAGCCTCATGCTAGCCACGGTGTTGGGGCAGGGGACGTGGGGAGGTGGGTGACAGGAGACCAGGCTCAGGAGGCCCTGGGGTAAGATACTCTCTTGTACCTCCCCAGTACCTGCCTCACTGCCAAATGGGGACTGATGCACAACTGCCTTCCACTGCCCACGTGGAGAGGGGCAGAGCAACCTCCTGAGGGACAGTCTGTGAGCAGGGATGGGGGAGATGCAGGGACTCACCCCACACACTGCTGCCTGCATCATGGCATCCAGTCCCCCCTCTGGGGCATCCAGGTTCCCTGAGATGAACTGCTTCCCCACTTCACTCTCGAACTTCTCGGCATCGTCAGTCAGGGAGAGAATGTGTTTGAAGGCAAAGGGAGGCTGGCATTGCTCGTCCTTGTTGGGGCAGGGGTTCTGCAGCTTCTCAGGGTGTGTGTTCACAAAGGGCAGCACTGTTTTGTCCACGAAGGAGCCAAACCCTAGGCCATCCAAGATTGCAGTGTCAGGATCAAGGGTGGCAGGGAGCAGCAGGCATCCCTGCAGCACAGGGCATGGACAACCTGCTGGCCCCCATCGTCCATGCTCCTTTCACACTCTCCAGCCTGGCAGGGGACAGGTCATGCTGTCTGCTGCCAGCACCCCACTCCAGCCCTGGGGCTCTCCTTAACCAGTTGTGCCAGGGTCCTGTGCTGGAGACAGGCTCACCTATGCGGCGAGAAGAGGTTGTGCTTTCCAGTGCCCTGAGCAGCTCCCCTCCCAGTTTCTTCACCTTCTCCAGGTCATCCAGCATGGAGTAAGAGAGGTCCATGAGGTAGTACAGGTCGATGGGGTACCCCACAGCACGGCGAAACTTCACCTCAAACACAGCAGGCTGACCTGCAGGACAGGGATGCTCAACTCATCAGCTGCTCACACGTGGTTCAAAGCTTGCCCCAGTGCCCACCCTCCACTGGGATCCTCCTCTCTGTGGAAGGAAAATGAATCCATTTTTTATGGTGAGGGTGGTAAAACACTGGCACGGGTTGCCCAAAGGGGTTATAGGTGCCCCCCATCCCTGCAAACATTCAAGGTCAGATTGGATTGAGGAAACAGATCTGGTGGAAGATGTCTCTGCTCAGTGCAGGGGTGCTGCACTGGGTGAACTTTCATTGCTCCTTCCAACCAAAAGCATTCTGCGATTCTATGATTGAAATGGAGTGTCCCAGCTGAGTCTGGGGGTGAGCAGAAGGGGGTTGGGGATGCTGGGCAGACTGTACCTATCCTCAGTTTCAGGTGCACCTCCTGTGGAGTCAGCTGCACGTCGTTGCTTAGGGGCTTGTCCTGTGTTCTTGTAATGTCGTTGGCTGGAAACTCGATGTCGTTCTGAGGGCATCCCCTCTGCTGCAGTTGCTCAACAGTGTCACAGCGGATGGAGTCTGGCTCACCAGCTTTGGTGAAACTCTGCGTGTGGCGACACCAGCAGGAAAAAATTAGAGGAGCAGGAAGCGAACAGGCTGATCACAAACAAGACAACCCAGCTCCCAAACCAGGTCTCCAGGGCATTGCTGGAGAAAGGAAGGTTGAAGGGTTCTTTCTGTCACACCCCTCCCGGCCACATCCATCATGTAGGACACCAAACACTTGCATGAAACCAGTCTCCCCACTCCACCCCAGGCAGAGCTGAGTGGCAGGGTGACCATCTCATGGCCTGTGAGATGACTTCTGGGGGCTGACAGCATGCTGGGCTGTGTGGACCTACCGGCTTCTTGCACCAGGCACAGCCAGGACCAGACTGGATGCAGTCGCTGCACGTCCCCACCTTGATCTTGGGACACTCCATGTCGAAGGCTGAAATGGAGAGAAGGAGGAGGAGTTGAGGCAGGGGGGCATTCAGGGGTGGCTGGTCTGCAGCCCTTTGCAATGGGGTGCTCTGACACCCAGCACTGAGCACCCGTGCTGCCTTGATCCTTCCCTGCCTATAAAATCCAGGCTGGATGGCCCTGGCAAGGTCCTCACTTGCCTTGGTGGCCCTCAGCTGGGCTGGGACAGGGGAGATGCAGGATCTGGCGCTTGCACACTTCTCAGTGTTGGGTTGCCCCCTTATTTCAGTGCCTACGTGAGGTGCTGGGTGGAAGGCAGCAAGGAAGCTCAGGTTGGGCTCACCTGTTGTCACCAGAAGCAGCACCCAGGTTACCACCAGAAGCCAGAGGCAGCAGCCACGAGACATCTTCTGCAAGATAAAAGACACCCCTGTGGCCCCAGCTGTGTGGACTGACTCAGGATGGGTGACTGCATGCTCTTGGAAAAAATAGGTTGGTTTCCAATAAACACAGAGTTGGGCAAAAGGTGAAAGTCAGCAGAGTGGCAACTTGCACTGCATTGCTGTGCATGCTGCTGAACTGCTGCAGAGCTTTGTCTGGACTCTTTGACCTAAATATTGAGATTTATGTTACACTGGCAAATATGAAGCATTGCATTCACTTTTTACTAGATGTGTTTTCAGCTTCTGTATCGAGCTATATTTGGATGGAAATGGGAAGAAAAAGGTTTAAAAGGACCACTTCTATCAATTAACTAGTGTGGCATGCTAAAAAACATGGAAAAAAGAGTCTAGTACTACTTCATTCACATTTAACTGATTCTCCAGGGAAATTAAGTATTTCATGTAGTGAACTAATATAAATTTTCCTGCTAGGATTTTTAACACAGAAGCATTTCCAACATCACAGCATAGCTGATCAACTTCCTAGGAGAGCTGCAGTCCCATATCAGTCCCAGTGCTGGCTCAGCACTGTGTGGTGAGGTCATAGAATCCCAGCAATGTCTGGGTTAAAGGGAGCTGCAGAGCTCATCCAGTCCAACCCCTGCTGAGAGCAGGGACATCTGCACCTAGAGCAGGGTGCTCAGAACCTCCTCCAGCCTCACCTGGAATGGCACCTTCCCCCCAGCCCAGCCCTGGAGCAAAGGCTGAGACAGTAGCAGCCTTGCAATGTGGAAGTGAGAAATGAGGAATTTGTTGAAAAAAAAAGAATAAGCACAGAGGAACAACAAACATTGGCCTTTTTAGCAATATTAGACACAGCATCCAAAAAAACCAGGTCATTGGTTTGGAAACAGCTCTCATGATGCCCTGAGCAAGAAAACAAACACTCCCTGGCTCCTGCCAACTTCTCGAAGTGCCATCAACCCCTCCCATGAACCTGCCAAAGCTCAGAGTGAAATGGAAATGAAAAGACAAGGGAAACCTTCAAAAGGCACTGAGGTCAGATTAGCATGTGGGAGTGCTCAAAGCAGGATGTTCTTCCTTAGCTTGTCAGCCAGAAGAACATTGGTCAGCCTTGGAAGAAGGTCAAGGGCAGAGAAATGGTGACGTGGAGCAGGAGCTCACTCTGACACCTCTGCCTCAAGAGCATCCTGTGGTGAGCACACAGAGCCCTCCACAGAGACATCCTCCGCCAAGTCCACCTTCACAGTCCACCTTTGTAAGTTTTTAAGGGCATCATTTATCACCACAGCTGCAATGTCTCCCTTGGCATGATATTGCTGTGCTGAGCTGTCCCAGTGCATTTCTATCATCCCCAAATTCTGCCAGCACTGTTTGAGCTTGCAGGCAACAGGGAAAGACTCTTAAGGTGAAAACAAACATAACAGGCAATCAAGCAATCAAACAAACAAACAGAAAGAAAAAAGTTTTAACAGTAAAAGCTCTTATCAGGGCAGGGTGGACACTCCTGGGTGCACCCTGCTGGGAAATTACTTTGATCACCCATTTGGGCTGGGGAACCCCTGTGTCCAGGATGCAGCTGGTGACCTGTACCAGCTCAATCCAAGAGGTCCTTCAAGAAAAACACCACACTCCAAAGACAGCTGTCTCCTTCATCATCACCTTAGTTGTACACTTAGCTGGATCCACACTCTTCATTTCTTACTGTTTGCTGCTTGCATTTGCTTTGCTGCACATCTCTAGTTAATTAGCAGTGCCCTGGGGATGCTGCAAATACTATCAGTTCATATTTCTGCAACACTGTCCAAAAAACAGGGCCAGGGGAACAGGCTCTTGCCCAGCAACAGCTGCTGCTGCTGGCAGGAGGGAAGAGCTGCTCCCACCCTCGTTTCCTGGAGTACTCAGCTGCCCAATATCCCAAATGTGCCTAACTAGGCTCCAGCTCTTCTACAGGCTGGAAGTTTCCACACAGGCTGTGGGTACCAAACCCATGGGCTGGATTTGCTCCTGCCATCCCAGCTGCCCAAGCTTTCTGAGTGTTGAATTCCTGCTGCCAGGCCAAGGCCTGGGGTGAGGGAGGGCTTAGAGGTTCCTGCTCCCGGGCTTATGTCATAAACCAGAGCAAGTTTCCATTTAAAACTGGTGTTAAAAAAGCTCCCGAAGCCCAGAAAGCAAAGAGAAACCTCCCCCCCCACACCCCACAGCTCTGACTGCTGTTGCATTTTAGAATTTCGGGTTCATTTTGTGGGCTGGATTTGGTTGCCTAATCCCAAAAGTCATTTCTTTCCCTTGTTGCAAGAATGGTAAAGCACACCCCATCACTAGGGGAGAGGAGCAGAAGAATGTGGAGGGAAATTACTCACCAGTATGTGGGTGGATGAGTGTGTACGAGATGCAGGGTGACTGTCAAAGAGAGCACATGGGGCTTCTGCTTTTAGCTGCCTCTTGACAGCGTTCAGAGGAAGGGAAGCAGTTTCTTGGTCTGACCCTCAACAGAGGCCACAGCAGAGTTTCTCCAACGCCTTTGACAATCCCTTTGGCTCACTCACAGCTTTGCATTGGCACTGCCAGTCCAGGGTGCTTTCATGGGTGTGCTCTCCCTGGGATGCTGGTTTTTTTTTTTTCTCTCTTTTTCATAAATTAAGGTAAAAAAGGGATGCACATAGTCCATTCTCCTGCCCTGGTGAGAAGAAGCAGAGCTGCAGAGCTTTACAACCACCTCCATCCCAAGATTGGGAGCAAGGTGCCAAAACCAACTACCCTGGCTGGGGGCAGGGCACATTGTCCCAGGCTTTGCTCCCTGCCCAGGACTGCACTGTGGTATCAGGGGGAGAAGCTGCATCCCAGACCAGGGTTCTCCTTGGCCCTGAGCTCTGAACTTCTCAACACATACCTTGGGCAGCTCAGCACCAGGTCTCTGCTTCACCAAGAGCCCTTTGCAGAAGCCATCAGGGTTTACCAACTATGGAGCATAGCTTGCCTGCTGTATGTTATATACTTGGCATGGCTCAGGCAAGGCACGATGCTCCTGACAAGTTTTTGAGACAGAAAATTGAAGGTGGCCTTAGGTAAGGTGCACAAGGCATGAGTGATGTCCTGTGTGCGGGCAGGGAGCAGAGCTGGGGGATGAAGCAGGCTGCTGAGTAACATGGAGAGCAAACTGGGGTTTAGAAATAGGGCTGAGGGGGAAGTGTTGGTGCTAGTGGCAATCTCGTTGCTATAAATAAGAGGATTGTTCAACAGAAAAGATGGATCTTGCAGTCTGAGCCACATCTCCCCTTCAGTACTTTGATAAACGTCTGTTTTCTTCCAAAATGGGAAGATGCCCAGTAACCTGAGAGGATACTCTGTGTGTGTGTATATGTATTTATATAGAATCAGACAATCATTAGGTTGGAAAAGCCCCTTGGGATCATTCAGTCCAACCATTAACCCTACTCTACAAAGTTCACCCCTAAACCATGTGCCTCAAAACCACATCCAAACCACCCTTAAACATCCCCAGGGATGGAACTCAACCCCCTCCCTGGGCAGCCTGTGCCAGTGTCTGACCACTCTTCCAGTGAAATGTTTTCCCTAGTGCCCAGTTTAAACCTACCCTATATATATAATATATATAACTTAGAAATAATAATAATAA